>JASDQU010101029.1:206023-235831 GCA_032191745.1 Picea mariana
CAATAAAACATTTTATGACAGCAGAAAACTTAGTGACTTAGCTTGGTCAAAGACAGACCAAGAAGTCTTGCTGATAGGACCTGGATTTTCTACATATAAGACATAAAGAACCCTTTGATTTGAGTGATCTGTGAGAGGGGAAGCGTTTCCTTGTGATTACTTGCCTTAGCCTTCTCAAACCCCCCAGGTCACTGGGGACGTCTCTCCTGGGGTAGTCTTGACATACTCCTTAATAGAAAGGGATCTCCTATTAAGGTGATAGTGATAGGTTATTCCCAGTTACGCCAATTTTGTACCCACTTGCCTTGGGATTTTGGGCAAGTACAAATTGTGCGATAACAGTTCCTTTAGTGAGTTAATCACCCATTTTGCTTGGAAAGAGAGCATCTTTGACTTGACAAAAATTTTCCATTGGCTAGTAGACCACAACGTTCCTCTTCTTTGACCATTTGATTTGGGAAATGTGCCCAATGTCTTTTTTAGAAGGATAGGATGATTTTTCTTTGGGAGGCAATATCTCCCTTGATATTTCACGAATCCAAAATGTGTAACATGGGATTTGCTTGTAAAATTTTTCTGATAATTTTGAGTCCATGTTGAATTTTTGCCTCCGGGGACCCATTGCATTGGGATTTGTTAACTACCTCAAAAGACGTGCAATGATGATAACTTTGTGAGATTGCCATGTTGAGAACAAAAATGATAAATGCACCATGGCCAAGGGATGTCTACAGACTCTATACAAAATAACCATGTGGGAAGACATAGGTGTGCATGACATGGACCAGACTAGGCCCCACAAACTTCAATCACTCCTACATAAGACTCTGGCTCCTCACAACCATGTGTCCCAATAGATCCGTGCCAAGGCCTCCAATCCTATCCAGGATGAAAGACATTGACATGGGGACTAAGGAGACTGATCATGGCCGAACCAAATCTGGGAGTCCATTACAAAATCATCCACTATGGTTTACATGGATTTTGACTTGCATCCTTGGGCTTACAATGGTGTAGCCAAGTGAAAATATAGGGTACCTCCTGGAGAGGTAACACGTCCCAATGCTTACACACCATGATTGATACAATCCTTCGAATACTTTGGAGCTACCTTACCATCTCTCTTGATGTCAGATGGTTGTAAAGGCACTTTTAATGTCAACTTAAATCCACTATCTTGATTGTCATTCTTCCTCAAGCCTTTTGCTAGAACCTTAACCTCGAAAGTTTTTGTACTGGTTGTAAACCTAGACCTAGACTCATCTCTAAGCTTAGAAGTAGCTCTCTTCACAAAGATTATTTCCCTCTCATTTTGATCTGTAGCGTAGTCTATCTCATCTTCCTCCATTCCCATAGACTGTACGTGCTTGAACCTCCACAAAGAATCCTCATCCTCCATAGCTTTCATTGGTCTTTAATCCTTTTGAATAGATAGTTCAATACTAGTAGATTCCACTAAGTTCACACTCGTCATCTCCGCTTATACCTCCTTTTGTACACCAAAAATTGAGGCACCCTTTCCTTTCACTTCTGAATTTTGTGCAGAAAGACTATGTTGATCAGCCTCTTGATTGCTAAAAACTCTCTTGAAAGAATACTGTCCCACTGCTTACACACCATGATTGATACAACCCTTCAATTGCTTTGGAGCCACCTTACCATCTCTCTTGATGTCAGATGGTTGTAAAGGCACTTTTAATGTCGACTTAAGTTCACCATCCTGACTATCATATCTCCTCTAGCCCTTTGCTAGAACCTTAACCTTGAAAATTTTTGTACTGGTTGTAAACCGCCTAGACTTAAACTCATCTCTAACCTTAGAAGTAGCTCTCTTCAAAAATATTATTTCCCCCTCGTTTTGATCTGTAGTGTAGTCTATCTCATCTTCCTCCATTCGCATAGACTGTATGTTCTAAGAATCCTCATCCTCCATATCTTCCATTGGTCTTTGCTCCTTTTGAATCGATAGTTGAACACTAGTAGATTCCACTACTAAGTTCATATTCATCAACTCTGTTTCTACCTCTGTTTGTACACCAGAAACTGAGGCACCCTTTCCTTCCACTTCTGGATTTTGTGCAGAAAGACTATGTTGATCAGCCTCTTGATTGCTAAAAACTCCCTTGAAAGAATACTGTCCCATTGCTTACACACCATGATTGATATTAACCTTCGAATGCTTTGGAGCCACCTTACCATCTCTCTTGATGTTAGATAGTTGTAAAGGCACTTTTAATGTCGACTTAAATCCACCTTCTTGACTGTCATATCTCCTCAAGCCCTTTGCTAGAATCTTAACCTTGAAATTTTTTGTACTGGTTGTAAACAACCTATAGACTCATCTTTAAGCTTACAAGTAACTCCCTTCACAAAGATTATTTCCCTGTCGTTTTGATCTGTAGTGTAGTCTATCTCATCCTCTTCTATTCCCATAGACTGTATGTGCTTGAACCTCCATGAAGAATCCTTATCCTCCATGACTGCACTAAGACCTAGATCCAAACCCTAGTCTCCGCAGCTGTGCTTGGTATAACCCACATCATGTTAAATTTTTTAGTGCAAAAGGGATATATCTCAGAGGATATTGAAATCATTGAATTCAATCATTCTAAGGGACTTCGTGTGGAGGAACCTGTTCAACATTTAGAGATCGTAAACACCATCTTCTTATTTCTTCAATGTCTCCATATATATATATATATAAATCCCAGATCATTAGGGGTATGCGGCTGGAGTTTTTTTGATCTGTTGGTGTTTAATAGATCTAGGGTTTAGATGAATCTATGCTAGTTGATAATTTATTTATGAACAAACTGTTAAATTTACATGCAGCAGCGAGAGCCATTCTCCTGGAGGATGGCTAAGACCCTAGACAAGATCTAGGGCCCCCAGCGCACTCCTGGGGTATGTGGTCTGGGACCAATATTGATGAAGACCCTAGATATGTCTAGGGCCCCTGGTTTGTAACCAGGGCCCCTGGTTTGTAACCAGGGTAACCATGCCTGGGGCATGGGAGTCTTGGTCTGGGACCAAGCATTTGAAGACCCTAGATATGTCTAGGGCCCCTGGTTTGTAACCAGGGCCCCTGGTTTGTAACCAGGGTAACCATGCCTGGGGCATGGGAGTCTTGGTCTGGGACCAAGCATTTGAAGACCCTAGATATGTCTAGGGCCCCTGGTTTGTAACCAGGGTAACCATGCCTGGGGCATGGAAGTCTTGGTCTGGGACCAAGCATTTGAAGACCCTAGATATGTCTAGGGCCCCTGGTTTGTAACCAGGGTAGCCATGCCTGGGGCATGGGGTGATCCTTGGTCTCTGACCTTGGTGTAAAACTTGATGGTACATGACCTTCCTTGAAGAAGGACACGACCACAAGAGGAATAAAGTCCCTTATGCAGTGATGATAAAGTAATAGGTTCACCATATGATTTGAAGGAATGAGTAATGCCACCTTGTTACTTGGAAAACCCCCCTTCACCTTTGTTATGGGCTTTTGGTTTTTGGTTGTGGGCTTTGTAAACCCTCTTACCCTTGGTGTGGGCCTTTGGTTGTTTGATTATGGGCCTTGTTTTATTGTTGTGGGCTTTTTGGTTACTTGTTATGGGCCTTTTTGTTCTAATTTTAAGTTATGATTTTTGTCACATGTTTAAATTTTAATTTAAGCATGTGACTTTCCTTACAACTTAACCTCACCCCTCCTTGCCCTAGCACGCCCTAACCTAGCATTCACCTTTGCCCTAACTACTATATAATGAACCCTACTCTACTCCTACCTTACTACATTATTACCTCCTATTGCATGGTAGCGTGGAGCTTTTTTTGGTGCGGCCTCAGTCTAGTTTGCTGGAGTTTTGTTTACAGTCTTGTTTGCTGAAGGAGTTAGGCTGCGTCCCTCCTATCTGCTGGTCCTTTTGTGCTGAGAGGGTGCCGCTAGCAACTGTAAGGGTGCTGTGACCTGTGTTAAGGGTGCCGCTCCTGATTGGAAGAGTGCCGCTGCCTGTTTAGAGATATCGCTGGCTGCTATAGAGGCATTTCCTGTGGGTGCTGTCCACTTGTGTGACTGCCGCTTCTCCTTGTGTGATCACGGTGGTCTGCTGAACTTTTTCTTATGTGTTGAGGAAAGCTGCAGCATCATTTGTGTTGTTTGATTGGCTGTACCCTTGTTTGCTGTGGGTTGGGTATCACCTCATTCCTGTGTGAGCCGAGCCATTCTCAGCCATAGGGTTTCTTTGTTAGGGTTTTGTGTTTTGGGTTCCATTTATCTTAACAATGGTGGCATGAAAGTTCTCTCGAACGGTGGCTATAGATCTCTAATAGATCTGAACCAAATCTTTAACTGAGCATAAATCATAAGACCTATCTTCATTGTTGTTGTGCATCATCTTCAGTGGTAAGGCTACTGCCAGGTATGTTTCTAATTTGCTGCTGTTGAAAGTTCAGATCTAAGTTATTTAAAGTTCAAGTAACCTACCTTGTTTGCTATTTGAACCACAGTCATATAGAAAAGAAGTCTTGTATCATTGTTGATCAGCTGTTACACTTGAAAGGTTCTTCAATACTGTTTGCTTCAGAACTGAAATATAGATCTGCTGTTATACTTGGAAGGGTTTTGCATCTCTGTTTGGTCTAAGAATCTTTTTAGTTCTGTTGTAGATCTACTGTTACAAAACTGCTGTTATATGTTTAGAGAGTACTAATATCACTGCTTGGGATCTAAGTTTTGTCTCTCATTGTTTGAATTTATAAGTGTTGGATGAGCTTTGCCTATTTAGATTTGTATTATTATTATTCTATCTCTGCTGTCTATTGACCTATATGCTGTCCATACTTCAGATCTAAAGTATCTTTGCTTTGAAATTTTAAAAGGTGACTGCTGTTTTCATTTTACCCTCATATTCTAACACAAACATTTAATCTTATTGTTCTTTGACAGCTATAATTACAGACGGACAAAAATGCAAAGCACATCTGAAGAAGTTCCCTTGTCTCAAATCTCGTTGTCCGCAATTCCTTGCAACGAGCAACAACTCCCCTTTAATGATCAACAACTATTGGATTTCTATGAGCATTCTCTTGCTAGAGCTTTCCAACAAGTAAGAATGATAGTGATTGTTGGACTTACTTTGCGAAGTGACCAAATCATGTTGTTGAGATCTATATTTTTGAAGAATGCATGATGTATAGGTTGAGGAGTTGAAGAGAATTAGAAGGTCAAGAAAAGTTGGAACCTGGAAGGGCTCGTGCATGTGCTTTGATTCTTCTGCCTCATCAAGATTAACATCTATGTCTGTGCGCAAATCTAGTGATGTCTTCAAGAAGAGTGGAGGTAGCCATGGAAGACGACCATCAAGAATGGTGCGCATTAATCTTTTTCTTTCTTTCATGCTTATATTTTTCGCCAATTAGCTTTCATAAATCTTATTATTCATTTTAAATTGCATTATTATATACAGACCTCCATCCAAATTGGTGATCCAAAGGAGGAACCATTGACTTCAGATGGATTGATGCTGGCTGTTGATAAGTTTCTCACTGCTGAATTTCGTAGGTAGTGAGTATGTATTAGGTTACCATTTGTATATGGTCGAGGAGGCGTGTAAAGATGCCCATTCAGGGGCTCTTGATTGATATTTGTTTATAATTTGGTGGACAAATTATAGTTTTGTCTAAAGAAGAAGTATATAGGACGAAGATTGGTTCCTAAAGTGCAAATGGCTTACTGTATATGTTCACTGAATAAGTCTATATGTTTAAAATTGGACTCTGAGAATAGTCTTGTCAAATGAGAATACATAGTATTTTGAAATATTTAATGAAAGAAAGCTAACTAGTTGTATGAATCTCCCGAAGGTTGGAATTCTATTTGTTATTGCTTTGGCAAAAGAAAAAAATATAAAGCTTAAAATTTAGGCCCTCAAGTGCACATGATCTAATGCAAGGTTATAACAACCGATTTTTGCTCGAGATATTAATCTATTTACATATGAAATGCTAGAAAAAATTATTGCAAAATAAAAATTGATTAAACTTAGAAAGAGTACATTACAAAGTTAGAGCCACCTCCCCGCACAACAAGAAGTAAGTAAAAATAGAGGTTGAAGCATCAGAAAATGCATAATAGTATAGGACTAGGTTTAAGAAACACATTAACATAACCTCTAATTGTGGATAATTTGGGCTTGCTCCAAATCATTACAACAGTCCCAACGTTTTTATTGTTCTTTTTTGCCCAATTCTTGAGCCGAACAGCACATTATGACATGAGCCAAGGAAAATCCTTCTATTGGATGCTTCTTTGGTGTGAAGAAAATCATAGATAGGAATGCTAAGTGTCAGTAATATCTGACCTTTCTTTCATTGGGGCATCAATATTATAGCTCAAAGCTTGGCTTTGTTAATTGACCATTTTTCTTGTCACTAAACTACAAGTGCTGTCTTTTGAAATGCAAGTGGTAATATTTTTATTTTGGTCGTTGTTTATTTAATTTAAATTAATCAAAGGATTTATGTTGTGATTGTTGTTTGGAAAATGGAACGGACATTTTCTCTAGTTAACTAAAAGGAAACATTCTTCTAAAGTTTATAGAGGTATCTTTATTGATTTGCCTTTGGCATTATAGTATGGACATTTAGCTCAAGAGAAGATTAAATGGTTAGGCACCGAAGATATTTTGCTAGCAGCCTAGGATTGAGCATTTCCCTAGCTTGGACATTTGACAAGCACCAAGGGATGTGTAGCTACTCAAGCATACATTTTTTGCACGTATGACAGAAGCAAAATGTCTTATAATCTTGAAAGTGGCAAGGAATGCATTCGTTAATTCCTAATTGTGGTTCCAAATTACGTTCACCCACACATTCTTTGTGACCTGAAATATTTTGCCTCTCAATTACAACTAAATATCATTCATTTTTCTAAAACATTTGTCAATTCTCTACTGACAACATTTAACTTCAGTCTAGTTGACAGTTGTGGAAACTCTTCCCATCTAAATCACATTGTATGGGCCTGCTGGAATTTGTCCTCTTGCACACATGTAACTGGGTTTCCTCCTTTAACCTTTCAGTGTGTTAGGAAAAATAATGGTTGTAGTTAGTGTCCTATGTCAACTATAAAGTCATTTGGTTGGGATCCATATTTTCTAGATTGCTGACATCTTGCAGAACATGTTATAGTCCTATTCTTATTTTATTTGAAAAGGGGTCGCAATAAGTTCCTATGGCATGTATTCCTCCTGTAATTATTTTGGAAAGTGGTTGCAGTAAGTTCATATGGCATGTATTCCTCCTGTAAGGATTTTGAATTTCCTTATGACATTAGAGTGACTTTTTTTTCTGCAGAAGTTGTTATGCTCTATAGAGTGAATTTATGAAATTCTATGGAATTTAATTTTGTTGTTTCAAATAAAAAAATTACAATTTTTTTTTTCTGTTGTTATGCCCTATAGAGTGAATTAATGAAATTTAATTTTGTTGTTTCAAATAATAAAATTACAATTTTTTTCTGCAGAAATTGTAATTTTATTATTTGAAACAACAAAATTAAATTTCATAGAATTTCATAAATTCACTCTATAGGGCATAACAAGTAAAAACTTCTCCTATCTTAAGCCACCAAAACAGAGAACCAGTTTATAAACTGTTTGCATTTCTCTTCCTGTTTTCCTCCATAGATGTATGCATCATTTAGTTGAGAGTTGAACAAAAAAGAAAAGTTGCTTCAGCAAAGTCCTGACAGAATACCATCATATTGGAAATCAAAAAGTCCTCAAAAAGACCTTTTCGGGTCAAAATCTCAGAGTGACACATAGAGATTAAGTAAAAGGAAAATGTTCAACTTCAGAGGTATGCGCACCAGCAGTTTCCAGGATAATCCACTTTCCATGCATCAGCTGCAAACCTTCCTTGGATAAGGCATCTGCTGTCTGGTTCCTTTCCCTGAAGAGATGAACAAATGAGTTAACAGAAATACCCCATCCAACAAACGCTGTAGCAAGCAGTTCCTGTAAGTTTTAAATCTGTGAAGTAAAACAATGCATACAGATTCTAAAAAAAAAATCAGAAAGTAATCAATGGCTCATACACATAGTACACAGAGATTTACGCTGGAAACTCTTAACCGGGAGAAAACCAGCCTTCCTTGATGCCGCACCTCTCAACTCTTCATTGTATTACGTTCACCATTAGCCATACAATATATAGGTATTCCGTAGCTATCAAAACCTTAATCCCTTAATCCGGGATTCATTTAGAAAACCGCTAAAAATAGCAAAGCCACTACAATAGCAAAAAATCGCTCAAAAGAAAATTTTTGGGGCGCTGCCCCGAACCATGTCGACACATGCCCACAAAGAGCGACAAGTGATGGGATCATCAAACGCAGTCGTCAAATCTGACGTGCCCCCACACACATGCAAAGAATATAACACCTAGCCAACAGTGCCTCGAGACACGTTCCTTTCTCATCCATTGAATAATAAGTTGAGACTCACCGAATATTTCTAACCTTCGGACACCCATTTCTAAAGCCAAGAGTAAAATCAACCTAAGAGCCATCAATTTGGAGAAATTGTTTGTTTCAGTGCCCAGCCCAGCTTTGAAGTTTAAACAATGATCTTCCTTCGAATATAAAGAACTCCCTACTCCACATAGCACATGATTCCCATGGGCTGGTCCATCAAAGTAATCTCGGGGAATTGACTTATCAATCAATTCTACCACTATGATCCTCCTAGGCCTAACCTTCTTTTGTTGATGCAAGGAAGACATAATCTTGACTCTGTGAAGCAAATTGGAAAGGAGAAATAGTTTAGTCTTTAGAGAGACCGTGGTTTCTGGCAAGCTAGATTCCCTTGGCTACTAGCAAAGGGAGAGTCATGACATCTTTATTTCTCACATTTTTCACACCAGTTTTTCATCCCCTCCTCTATTGAATCCTAGTCCAAATGTTCCTATGACATGTTAATGAATCCAACTTCTCCCAGATTTGATGAGCAAAGGAGCAAGTCATAACCAAATGGAAGTGTGTTTCCTCTTATCTTATAGATGGTACATCGACCAAGACCATGCTTATTCCTCTTCTGGAGATTGTCCGAGGCAAGTACTTTGTTATTGAGCAAAAGCCACATAAAAATGCGTGCTTTTTGTTAAAATATTGTGTAACTGCAAAGAATATTCTTATCCCCTTTTGTGAATAAATATAAAATATATTTATTATTGATTAGATCAATCCCTTTTTGTGGATTGATCATGTCGGGCATTGTAATTGACCAAATCCCTTTTTGCGGATTGGTCAAACCCTAATTGTAAAAGGTTAAATGAAAAGACGGCCCCAGAATATATTAAAGTGGTTATAACCACCCAGAATGAGAAGTCGGCCTAGCTAGAATATATTAAAGTGGTTATAACCACCTAGAATGAGAAGTCGGCCCTGCCAGTGAAAAGACACCTATTCAGCACCTACCAGTTTGTATAAATAAGAGAGGCCAGCGTCTCATTTGGACACACACACAACTCACTCATCTAGTGCGCAAGTATTGAAGGAAGCTGCAGTTACCAGTTGCCGGAAGAAGGAAGAGAGAGAGAGAGAGAGAGGCACATCCTTGGGAGAGGAATTTCTGTATTGCTTGGTTCATTGTCTTGGCATTGTATTGACTATCTATATTAAGGAAGTTTTGTTGGGTTTTCTTCCCCTTGAGGGTTTCCCAGGATAAATGCTTGTGTACTCTTGTGATTGTGTTTCTCTCAGTGATCTTATCTATGTTATTGTTATCTAGTAAATTGAAAGTAACCTAATAATAGCAGAAACTTTAACATGGTATCAGAGCTAAGCTGAAGAGAGCATCTTTCATAGGAAAAAGAAAAATGTCACTGGTGTCGTACATGAAAATTAAGGCTTTTTATTAATGAAGGTTTTCAGCCTCAAATCCATCTAGAAAGGTGCGCCCTACCTCAAGGAACATTTTGGCATCTTCAGCGCACATTTTCAGTGGCTAGATCTCTTAGAAAGTGAAATCGTAGTTTTCACAAAGTACCAGAAGTACCAGAAAACCAAAAGCACTAGTCTAGAAATCCACTGGTCCAGTTTCAAGGGTCAAAATTTGGATTTTCAGAAATCTAACTATATCAGCATACTCGCCTTAGTCCATCGCATCTTTTGGTGAGTTCAGTTTTCAAATCCAAGAAATTTGATTTTTTTATTGTTTCTATAGCTCGGAGGGCTAGGGTTTTTACTGCAAGAAAGAATGGCTACCAGCATGAGGGTAGAAGATAGGCTGGAAGGATCTAGAAACTTCAGATCTTGGAAGCATAGGTTACAAATGATTCTAGACGAGAATGATCTCTTAGAACATGTTATAGTGGGTGTACCAGAACCAGATGAAGAAGAGCAAAAGACCAAGCATAAGAAGAATGAAAAGAAAGCAAAGAGAATCGTGTCAGATTCAGTGAAGGATCACTTGATCCCTCATATATCCGAACTACAGACATCAAGGCAAATGTATGAAGCACTCAACATGTTATATGAAAACAAAGACATTAGCCACAATCTTTCTTTAAGAAATCAGCTTCGTAATATGAAGATGGAAAACTCAGAATCTGTCACATCCTATCTTATGAGAGTTTCTCAGATCAGAGATCATCTTGCAGCTATTGGAGATGTCATTAGTGACAAGGAGCTTGTAACCACAACCCTAAATGAGTTTCCAACATTTTGGATTCCTTTTGTATAAGGAGTGTGTGCAAGAAGCAAGTTACCCAAGTTTGATAAGTTATGGGTAGATTGCACACACGAAGAATCTAGACTTGTAGACCAACAAAAGAGATTAATTGTTGATGAAGAGGAAGCTCTTACAGCTCAAAAGAACAAAAGAAGTTCCTTCAGGAAGAACAATAAATAAGCTAACTTCGTAAGAGTTCCAGACAAGAAGAAAGATGTTTCAAATATCAGATGCTACAACTGTCAAAAGTTGGGACACTTTTCCTATGACTGTCCTCAAGGAAAAAGAAAAAAAAGTATCAAGCACATGTGGCAAAAGAAGAGGAATCTCCTCCCTCAAGGAAAGCTCTAGCAGAAATTAAGGATTATGTACTTTAAGTTGAAGATAGTTGATCTAAAGAAAGAAAGCAAATGGTAGAGTCTGTAGAGCCACCCCACACAAAAACAAAAGGTAAGTATTCATGTTTATTTTTAGTATCTTGTTTACTTTAATACCTTCTCATTACAAGTTAGTTTTTTGTGAGAATGTTAATTAACCTCGTTTTATTTCAGTGTCTATGCAGACCTATGAAGGAAGTATCAAAGAAGAGGATTAAGAAAGAGACAAAATATTTATTTCATGTATGATCACTCATGAGAGTGGCAAAGAAAACATACTGTAAGTAATTTTACAAGTCTCGGAAGAAAGAACTTATGCCGTGACTTGCAAAAGTTAGACAACACGAGAAGGACGTATGATATGATGATAGTCAGTAAAGACTAGACAATATCCAATATTTATATAGGAGTAGGAGGCTCCTAAAGATGCAGAGCAGAAATATTCAAGATGAATAAAAAGATGGATACTCAGATATAGTGGATGAGATGAAGGTAACTACAGGTTGCTCCAGTACTGTTCTTATAGATGCAGAGGGAGTAGGTTGATCAAGTATGAAGACAGAAAGAAATAAATATGGGAACTCAAGAAGCCACCCAGGATATTACAGAAGATAACTTCAAGGATGATGATTAGAAACTATCAGTTTGGTAAAAGAGGGAGCTATGTCTCCGAGTTCAAAATAGAAGATCGTGATTTGATGCAATTAGGAAAGCAGATGGATGGTGCCCAGATATTTTGATCAAGATGAAAGTTATCCAGTAGTTGGATGGTGCCCAACAGATGGGTAGCATGGTATTATACCATTGAAAGATTTTGGACCACAAGAGATTTTTTTGGAGACCACAGCTAGACCTTTGTAGAGAAGGAAGAGACCTTTGTAGAGAAGGAATGAACAATCCCACAGGTAGACCTTCGTAGAGAAGGAGAAAGAGAAGAGACCTTCGTAGAGAAGGGGAATGAGAAATTTGCCAAGGTTGGCCTCTGTCCAAGTGTTGAGTTTTGGATACTCTAGGGACATGCTAGAATACCCTCGTAGAGAGGGCTGTGACCACCCTCGTAGAGAGGAATGTGGATGTTTCTCCAAGGGGCAGCAGATAGATACTCTCCTCTGGCCAAGGATGGAGTAGCCTGCACAAACCTTGACCATGTGGAATGGCTAGTTGGCTCTTGAGGTTTGTGTCGTGATCCTGCTTGGATCATGGAAAGAGAATCTAGTCTTGCCCAGGCTAGCATCTTAGCTTCTCTAGTTCATGTGGGATGAATAGAAGTAAAGCTATGGTAGTAGTCCTCCCTAGTGGATGGGTGAGATATATGACTACAAGAGAAGGGAGAACATAAAATGAAAGGCAAAACTCAAAGAATATCTTCTGTGTGAAGATAATAAAGAAGTATCTTCTGCGTGAAGACGAAAGAAAGAAAGAGTATCTTCTGCGCGAAGATAAAGAGAACAAAACTTCTGATGATTTATAGATATGCCAGTCAATGATCATGATGCCGGATGACCAAGTGGATTATATTGATGCCTCCTATTATCCAGTTGATGATGTTACCCAGTTGATGATGTTGCCCAGTGGATGATGTTATCCAGTGGATGCTGCTGCCTAGTTGATGTTGACATCCGGTGACCTATCAAAAGATAAAAAATATCCTTCTTGTTAAGAGGGAGTGTTAAAATATTGTGTAACTGCAAAAAATATTCTTATCCCCTTTTGTGAATAAAGATAAAATATATTTATTATTGATTAGATCAATCCCCTTTTGTGGATTGATCACGTAGGGCATTGTAATTGACCAAATCCCCTTTTGCGGATTGGTCAAACCCTAATTGTAACATGCTAAATGAAAAGAGGGCCCCAAAATATATTAAAGTGGTTATAACCACCCAAAACGAGAAGTCGACCCAGCCAGAATATATTAAAGTGGTTATAACCACCCAGAATGAGAAGTCGGCCCTATTAGTGAAAAGACACCTATTCAACAACTGCCAGTTTGTATAAATAAGAGAGGCCAATGCCTCATTTGGACACACACACACAACTCACTCATCTAGTGCACAAATATTAAAGGAAGCTGCAGTTAACAGTTGCCGGAAGAAGAGAGAGAGAGAGAGAGAGAGAGAGAGAGACATTGTTAAGTACCTAAATAGATCTACAAATATAATCACCACAAATACTGAATACACAATAGATCCACAAGTAAGATAGAAGAAACCACACAATATTATTACCAAACCCTTGAGGTAGGGCAACACCATACAATGGATCCTATTATGGAAGGGATCCTCTCTTGTTCATTTGCCTCTTCGAGGGGGCATCCTCCTAATGAGCTTCAGCTCTAAATACAATACTTTTCTTCATGTCTCATTACATTGCTTGAACCCCTTTATATAGTGCTACCATCACCTAAGAAGATTCTAGAGGAGGAATCTTCTAGAAGTAGAACCTTCTAAGATGTCCTCTTACATTTATTATATCTAACTACCATAGTGAGCCTTATTTAATAATATAGTGGACCCCACTATTATCACTATGGGCCCTCTGGGCCCCCCCACTACCTCTCTAGCTACCTTACATTCCATCCCCCTTATGAAAGCGTTGTCCTCGACGCTTGATGTACAACCATATACGAGGGTCCCATGGATAATTGTGGACCTTAATGCTGAAGAAGACTGAAGAACCAAAGTCCCATGTAGAAAGGAAATCCACCATGCTGAAGTAGTCCAACCACCATTGTAAGCCCGGGTCCCATGTCCAAGTGCTCATGTGAACTCCTCGCAGAGGATTTTGGAACCCAATAACCAACTCCAAATGATGCTCCAAAGACTGACACCTATCATGTGGATCCAAATAAGAAGATCCATCCACATAGTGGAAAAGGGTCGTAGTAGAATCTGGAAGGAATAATACCANATCCAAATAAGAAGATCCATCCACATAGTGGAAAATGGTCGTAGTAGAATCTGGAAGGAATAATACCACTGTAGAATATGCAGACTGAACGCTGATAACTAGCTCTTGATGTGGGACCTTGATGTTCTCTACAGAAGGTGGAGTAGAGTCATCAAATAAAATATGGAAGTGGTTGTCATCCCAGAAATGACAACTATCCATATATCAATCATCACAATCGGCCTCAAAATCGTACCAAGCATATATTTCTTTATTATATTCATCCTTGAGGCCCTCCATAAGAAATATCTTCTGCATGTTATTCAATGAATCTTGAATGCTATGAAAACTATCATTGAGGCCATGTGTGAGGCTGTCTGTGAGGCCATGTGTGAGGCTGTTTGTGAGGCCATGTGCAAATGCATCCAATCTATCATCCAATTGGGTTTGAATGATTCAAGAATTTCTTTCAAGGTTTGAGACGAAATAGCCATCTGAGCACCCTATGAATTCTTCGGTCCTGCAGCCGTCACGAAAAAACACAACAAATAGACCCAATAAGTTTCGGCAGAAAATCGCGGTTTTTTATGGAAAAACCCTAAAAAACTGCTGAACTTAAAATGCTCATAACTTCACTTCCCGGACTCCGTTTTGGCTGATTTTTTTTTTGAAATTGGGTGAAATTGTGAGAAGAACTTAGATCTGTAATTTATTTGGGCAAATTCGGCCTCCAAATGCTACATAAATAAAAACAAATCGCGCCGCCGTCCGCAGAAAAAACCCTGAAAAATTGCAGATTTTAAAACCTCAATATATTGACCTTCCGGACTCCGTTTTAGACGATTTTTTTTTTTTAAACTTGGGTGTTTTTCTGAGAGGAACTCAGATCTACAACCCTTTTCTGCAAATTTTGCACAGAAATATACTGAAAATGTTTGGAATGTCGCGACCCTCTTTTTTCTTCTCCGAAAAAAAAATCTGCAAAAATAAAAAATAGTTGCCCACAACTCCGGCCAAGGAAAGTGCTCTGATAGCAATTGTTAAGAACCAAATACCTGAATACAAAATATCACAATAGATCCAAAGATATCTGAATACAATCACTACACAAGATATATGAAACCATATAGAAAACCACAACTTTATTATATCAAACCCTTGAGGTAGGGCAACACCATACAATGGATCCTATTATGGAAGGATAAAACTCCTCAAGCAATCCTTGCTTGTACAATCACAATATTCTTCACTATGTTTCATTACATTGCCTAAGCTTCTTTATATAACTCTCTCTATCTCCTAGGAACCTTCTAGAGAGCCTTCTCACATTTATTACATCCAACTACCATAGTGGACCTTATTTAATAATATAGTGGACCCCACTATTATCACTATGGGCCCTCTGCCCCCCCCTACTACCTCTCTAGCTACCTTACATTAATTGATTTTAATGTTGATTCTGTGTCTGATTTAGACCAGCTACAGAATCACAAGATTCTGTAGCTAGTCTATAGAATTAGATTTTTATCATTTTTATCAATAAAATATCCTCCTAACTTGTCCATTTTTTACCCTTTCAGGTACATCCGAATTGCATTGGGCATGCTGGACAGTCTAGGAGATATTTGTGTGATTTAGTTTTTATTTTAGGTTCCTAGTTTAGTCAGACTTGGGATATTTTCCCAGATTTATGTAAACAGTTTTGATAACTTCCACATGGATGTTTTACCCTGTGGGAGGTCTTTAAATACTTATTATTTTGTGTAATAAGGAGCATCCTCACTTGTGGGAGAACCAGACTATGGATTTTTAATACAAACTGAGACAAGAGTTGATGTCTTGCTACAACTTTCGCTTTCAATATATCAATCTTTTGTTTCAAGTTTATGCATGTTGTTTGAAGTTGATTATAGACTACTTTAGCTATCATAATCTATTGCAAGATGATGTGATTTGATTAATGTGTTATCCATATCTGATTTATTTCATTACTTAAAAATACAACAATTACTTTGTTTCAGTTAATGAATCACATATTTCTCTTCTTCTTTAATTGAATCATTTCGTATAGATCTTTGCATACGGGTTTATCTAACTGTGAAGATTTATAAATCATAAGATTGTTGTAATTTTTATGTCCTGTTTGTCCTGTAATCATATTTGAAGAGCACTGCAGCTTATTGTTTACGAGAAACTCCTGGACAATTCGGTGCGGGTTTCCTCCCTCCGATCAGCTAAGACAATCATTACATACAGGACAAACCTGGAGCATTTCTCCAGGTCAGTTTGTTATCTGTTTGTTTGGTTAATTTGTTAGTATAATATTAGTAGTTTAGTTAGATATGTGTTTAGTTAGAATTAGTATATTAGTTGTTTAGTTTAGTTATTTTTTGTTTTATTTCTTTTCATAAAATTATAAAATCAATAAAAAACATCTCTCTCTGTCTTAGGGCGGAATGCAAATGAGTTTTTCGGGTTTTCATTCAAATTTGTAAATTGCAAATATTGTGCATTTTGTGAATAAGATTTATTTCAGTTAGTAGTTAGATATTTAATTAGTTAGAGTTAGTATAGTATTAGATAGTAGATTGTATATATAGAATAGTTAATATTAATTTAGTTTGTTTTAATAGTTATTTTTAGTTAGATTAGTTAGTTTAGAGTAGTTTTCTTTTTTTGTTTTCTTAGGACTTTAGATCGGCTAATAGAGCCGCTAAACCCGTCAGGGTGGTTCATCCCAAACGGCTTGGGTTATTAGACAACCCCGGACCGGTTCCACTCTCCCAGTTGACGGACGGTCAATTTTGCCCGTCAACAAAACGGTATATGAGAGTTTATCACTATGGTATTCTATTGGATGACCATGTTGAGTGAGAACTATGCCTACAACATAGTCAGATGCATCAGTCTCAATCTCAAATGATTATTGTAGATCGGGTAAGGAGAGTATGAGAGTTGATCACAAGCGATGCTTCAAATCATCAAATGCTCATTTTTGTTCCTTCCCCCATGCAAAATTTTCCTTGCCATTGACCTTGGTCACTTGGCTAAGGGCCCATGCAATATGGGAGAATCCCAACATGAATCGTCGAAAGAAGTTGGCAAGTCCCAAGAAGCTCCAAAGCTCGGTTAGTGTGGTCGGGGTTGGCTAGTCATGGATGACTTGGATCGTAGCTGGATCCATATGTACCCCATTCTCATCAACAATGTAGCCCAAGTATTAGACCTTTCTCATGCCAAAGGAGAATTTTTCCAAGTTGACGTATAGCTTGCGTTGTCGTAGAGTGCTCAAACCTACTGAATATGATGCATGTGCTCCTCCCATGTTTTGTTGAAGATGAGGATGTCATCCAGATATACCACAACAAAAGAGTTGGTGAATGGTCTCAATACATCATCCATCAACCTCATGAAAGTTGTTGGTGCATTTTTTAAGCCAAAGGGCATGACCAACCATTCAAAGAGACCTTATTTAGATTTGAAATTTTTCTTCCATACATCAGTCAGTTCAATGGGAACTTGGTGGTAACCAAACTTTAGGTAAATCTTGTTGAATAATTTTCCCCCCTTGAGTTGGTCAAGAAGGTCATCAATTCGAGGAATTGGGTACTAGTTCCTGACTGTGATTTTTTTTAATGCTATGTAATCAATGCAGAGTCACCAGGTCATGTATTTCTTTTGAACTACTACAATCGGGCTTCTGCAAGGGGAGGATCTAGGTCTGATGTGCCCCTTTTCAAGTATCTCTTGCATGTGACACTTGATTTCATCATTTTCCATTAGCAAGTGATGATAGACTGGTCCATTAGGCAGTGGTGCACCAAGGATTAGATCAATTGGATGCTTGACTTGGCAGTGCGTTGGTACCCCAGTGGGCGAGGAGAAGATGTATCGATACTCTTCCATGATCCCGTCTACTTTCTTCTACTGCAAAGAGAGGCTTTGTGTAGAGGTTGCAGATGTGGTGACGACCTTCTGCTTACTGTGAGCAGGGATCATAAAGAAGACGAACTTCTCAGTCTATGAAATGACCTTACTGCATTTCTTAGCAGAGATTAAAGAAATAGTAGTAGGCGATGCTACCTCTAGTATCTTGTACAATTGTCTACCCAAAGTAATAATAACACTGCGGGATCTAGACTCATACACATCATGTCGCTTCCACAAATATGGTGTCCTAAAAGAACATAAAAAACTTCAAGGGGAGCAATATCACACAATACCTTATCTTTGAAGGGCTTGATGTCGTAGGGTAAATGACACTCTTGGCTGACATGAAGATCTCTTCCTTGGCGAAGCCAACCGATAGTGTAGGGTTGTGGGTGCGATGTCATCCGTTGGTCCAGCCGCTTGATGACCTATGTTGATATCAGATTCTTCTGACTGCCACTATTGACAATGAAATGAAGCAGAACCCCATTTACCCACATCTATGAGTAAAAGAGGTATTCCCCTTCCTCTGGTTCTTTCGGTTCGCTTGGATGGACTTTGGTTGTATTGACAATGGTGATGGGTTCGACATCGATAATCCACTTCCCTCCTTCTGGATTTGATTTAGAGTCATAATCTGCCTTTGAATCAGGATATTTCATCTCGACCACCAGTGACTGCTTGGAGCGACCTTCTTCGGTGTTGTGCCAAGGGATTTTATGGTATTCACACCACTTTCCCTTGTCCTTATTTGACTTCTCATTACCCTTCTTGGGTTGAAAATTGGACTGGTTGTCATGAGAGTGGCCATCTATGCTTTGTCCCTTGTTTTGTGGGTTGGGGTTTCCTTTTCCCTACTTCGACTATGAGGAGTTTGCAGATCCAAACTCTCACCTCTTCTGCTTAAATTTATGCTTGATCTTAACAACATATCTATAAGTTGAACCTAATTATGCGATGTCTAGAAAATCCATTTCTATTCGAATGTATCTATGTATCTTGTACCCAGATCTTGTCGAGGACATGCACGAAGAAAAACAAATGAAGAGCAAACCGCTTTGATACCACTGATCCGGATTTATGAGCGGAATGAAATGAATAACAATCCGAATACAATAACATATAGATACTGATAACAACAACATATATCCAGTGAACAATAAATTATATTGAATAAATAAAATAGGTTGAAACTGTAAAACTGCATAATTGAAAACAACTTGCTCGAATGGTGGTAGCTATCTCTGAGAAGAGACGTGGCTGCTATGCGCATCCGTTTGAGAAGAATGATTACAATGAGACTCCATAGGCCTTTTTAACATTACTCATGATTTCCAAAACCCTAGACATCCGAAAACCTAACCCGAAGAGATGAAACTCCAAAAGTTATGTGGGCCCCGATGGGTTAGTTAGTACCTCAACTTCCTAGGGTCGTAACTTTTGCACACGACCTCTGTTTTAGGCATGTGATAGCCCATTGGAAAGGTATTTTCGAGAGATACACATTATGTCGTCAAAATCCAACTTTGCTTACAATTTGACTCTGGCAAACAAAAAAAAAAGACTGTTTAGGGCCCCAAAACGTCCCTAGAAGTATAGAAAGATGTACTAACATGAAAACTTCCAAAATAATCTAGTTGGAATAGGTGGGCGACCACCAATATCCACCTGGATTCTGTGTAACGATTTATGATAGCCCCAGAAGCGCAGAAACCACAACTACAAAGAAATGCCATGATTACATTGAACTAAAAATTGTCAAGAGGAGCCAGTTGGAATAGGTGGATGGCCACCAATATCGACCTAGATCATCATGGTTCATGTAAACAAACAATGTGTCACAATGAAACCTCTACTCCCCATTATTTTACTATCATGTACACTATGACCAACTACAACAAGTTGGGGCCATTTAGCATAAGTGAAGAAAAACTAATCATAATCCCCTCCACTAATTCCAAAACCCGTCCCTGGGAAGAAAATAGGAATGTACCTAGGAAATCTCATTCGAGGAAGCTGTTGAAAGGATTTGCTCCTTCACTTTCTCCTTTTCCTCCATTCTCTTCTGCATAATCCAATCCCTCACAAAATAATCTTTCCAACTTTGATCATCTAGGCACCATAACTATGATGTCGTTCCCTGACTCCTTCGGAAAGCTAACAAACTTCCAACATCAATTGGGGAGGTTCTTGCATTTTCGAGATGCTTCTAAACTCCTTTGGGGATTTAAGTCGACTCAAACATCTATCTTATCCACATTCTTCTTCTTTGGAGCAGGTTTCCACAAATTTATACATAGGCCAATATGCTTAGCAACCAACCTTATCATTCTTTTACAATTACCAAATGATATAAACAAAATTACAAATCCATATGACATGATGTCTATGAATATTGATTCCAAATGTGATTTTCTGATCTAGCAATAAATATTTCTACGTTTGAGTTCACAAAATCTCTTCCAAATATTCAAAACTTTGATTGTAACAATACATATTTATCTATAATCACAATATATGCTCTACAATCATATCTAAAAAAGTTGGATTCTTCTATATAGTTTATGAGTACCTTTCACCACATAATTTGGCTCTAATCAGAAACAAGACCATAAAGAAATTCAGGTTTTGAGTGATAGTTTTGTACATTGTGAAGGAATGTAATTAGAAGCAAAAAAAAAAAACAGTTTGGCCAACATAATAGAATTATAATTGTAAGTGGGAGCACACTTTCTACCATAATTTTCCAATATGCTAATGATTGTTTAGTAGAGCCACAAGTGATATGGTGTCAGATTTCGACCAGAATCAAACGGGATGAATTTCCCTTTTTTTTAAAATCAGAGTTACCTATAACCACAATAGAGAAGGATGTAGATTTTTATGGTGGAAAACAGATTGTGATAAATAGCAGAAATGTTTACCCTTTGTACTTGCGTTCACTTGGATGACATAACAACGATCGGAGGAGATGGGTTGGCCTATAACTGAAATAAAATACACTTGTAAGGGCCTTCGGGTGGTGGGAATAAAACCCCGCTCTGTAGAAATACACTCTAAGATCGTTTAAAAAGAGATTGATAAAATTAGTTGAAACTTTTAGGTTGAATATATATATATATATATATATATATANCAACGATCGGAGGAGATGGGTTGGCCTATAACTGAAATAAAATACACTTGTAAGGGCCTTCGGGTGGTGGGAATAAAACCCCGCTCTGGAGAAATACACTCTAAGATCGTTTAAAAAGAGATTGATAAAATTAGTTGAAACTTTTAGGTTGAATATATATATATATATATATATATATATATATATATATATATATATAACGTCATTGGGTATTAAATAGATTTTAATTTGTTCAACCTTTCATTACTGGTATTAATATTATAATATTGATATTAAAAGAATAATTTTAATAAAAAATATTTATCATAACATCTTAGAGGGTAAGAATATATGATTTTAAATATTTTTTTATTTTATTAATTTTAATTAAAAAATATTTATAATAATATGTTTTTCTTCTAAAATTATATATTATTCAATAAGAATATATGTTTTTAATATCTATTAACTTTATATATAAATTTCAAATAATAAAAAATGACTTAACATTTACAAACTTTCAAACTGTATGATAGAGATGGAAACAAAAAATAAAAAAATAACAGATAGAAAATATTAATTTTTAATAAATAAAATTGTATCACTAATTAAGTTGATTTAAAATTATTATTATTATAGTTTAAGATTATTTTGAATTTATTATTATGAAAATTATTAAATATGTAGTATTTACATTGTTAATTTATGTGTATTTTTTTAGCTATATATACCATTTAAGTTGTCTTAACTTTTTTTTTTAAATTATTTTCAATAAGTGATATATGTGTCTATATATTTATGAAAAATGATCATTCAAATTTTATTTTTTCAAATAACAAATTAAATAATAATTTAAATAAATTAATATATTATTTAAATTTGACAAAAATACAAAGTAATTTAGAAACACTTCATTTAAATTTTTTTGAATATAAAAATAAAATCTTAAAGTTAACTATGTATTTACTTACTTTTCACAACGTTCCATGAATCAAAATTGATTTCAACATCATAGTGGTATTTTAGAGATCTCACATTTGATTATAGAATTTCACCACAATCAAATATTATTTTATAACTTTTTAATTCATGAATGCAAATATTATTATCAACCTTTTTATCCACCAAAAGATATGAGATCAAAACATATTAGTTTTAAATTCTATCATCATCTACATTTTCATTACAGTGTTTAAAATAAAATCCATAGCTTAAAGATCATACATTTAATTATAGAATTTACCCTAGAATATATAGAATTTACACTCTTTCTTTTCAAAATGTACACAAATTTCATCCATTAGAGAGTTATTGAAAGAAGTTATCGTCACAATAGTGAACCAACTTCAAATAAGATCATTTTTATTGCAATATTTTTATGATTTCAATTAACAACATTGATATGAAAACTTCCCTCATATTACTTTCAGATTCTCATTTTCCCATTTAGGGGGTATGCTTCAACCTCAAATAAGATCATTTTAATTGCAATATTTTTATGATTTCAATTAACAACATTGATATGAAAATTTCCCTCGTATTACTTTGGCATTCTCATTTGCCCACTTAGAAGGTATGCTAGTTTTATTAATTAAGTACAGAACTTGCACTTAGAAGAGAAATGACACTCGGAGAATTTTTAGGATGTAAACAAATACTCAATTAATCGCTATATTGAAGACCCAATGACAAGAAGATAAATTTTATTGGACTTAATCTCGAGGGTTGACTCAACCTATGATGTTTTTTTCATATTTGATGTGAAATTCAGTCAATCATTGAAAATACAACTTTTCCAAGAATATTATAATTAGAGAATGATTTTACAAGATTAGAGGATTATGTAGTTAATCAACAAGGAAGTTTGGAAGTTTGATAGTTAGGGAAGTTGAATCTAGTCATGTGAGAAGTTACAAAGTTTGTAAATCCTCACCTTATTTTTGTATAAATGTACATGACAAAGTCAAGAGAAGGGCTCTTGGATCTTGGTGGAAAATGTTTTTGTTGTCTAAGTTCTAAGTGTATTAGCAAACAAATTATTAAAGATGTGGTTATTTTGTGGATAATTGTTTTGTTCTTTTATTCATTATTTTTTTACTATGGCTCAACTCTAAGTATATTTGTGTGAATTTTAAATTATTAAAGATGTGGTGATTTCATGGATGATTGTTTTGTTCTTTTATTCATTAATTTTTTACTATGGCTCAATTCTGAATATATTTGTGTGAATGTTTTCATTGCATATATGTTTACCTATCTATATTGCTAATATGGAAATGGAATTTGAATTGTCTTAGAGAAGTTAAAGTGAATTTATTGTCTTTAATTCTATTTCTTTCTAATATGTAAATGGTTTAAGTTATGTTATGAAGTACTTGTTGTGATAAGGTTATGTTTGAGATGAAGCATCATCATGATAATGATAGATGTTCAAATTTTGATGGACATAGAATCATCATCCCAAATTTAAGTTAGTCAAATTTAATGACTCTTATATGAAAATGGACTTAGCAAAATTTAACAACTCTTATATGAAAACAAAAGTTTTCATGATAACGCAAGACTGAGCTAGATGGACTATCTCAAGTGATTGAGTTCTTTGAACTTCATGTAGAAGATCTCAAGGTTGTTTCTCTAAGTCAGAAATTGTATGCTTCACTCAATATTCCTATTGGATTAGACACCATGATTAGCATTGACAGGTTTACACTAAATACTGTCCACAAATTAAAAAAAAATCTCAAAAACATCCTCATAAAATATTCTTTAAAAAAATAATACAAAACTAAATTTTAAATCTCTTAGTAAATAAAAAACAATATTTATAGGAAACAAAATAATTACCGAATTGAAAATTTGTTAAAAAAAATGCCGAACAAAAAACTTAATTATTAACTTTATTGTGAATTTGATGTACATCATTTTATGGACAACCCAATAGATAAGATAAGGTTGGGTAGGCTCTCACAATCAATCCATTTTGAATTGAAGCTTACACTTTATTTATATAAAAACTAAAAGGAAAAATCGCCATCTAAGAGACTTCCCAAAATATTTCAAGGGAATATCATTGCCCAGACAAAAACATGTGAAAGAAATAATTCTGAGAAGGTTTCAATCATGGCTTAATTTACCCTAGAGAATCTTCCTAATTAAAGAGGCCACTCAAAATTTGGTTGCATTACATGGAGTTTCCAACTTCAAAACATAGACCACATATTATACCTAAAAATTTCCACATTTCACCAATCAAGAGATGCGTCTTCTTTCTATTTTCATATAAAAACTACATCATATAACACTTCAACTCGTTATATGGAAAACTCTTCGTATGGTTGTAACATGTCATGACTCGTTTGTTTTAAGTGTTGCTGTGTCCAAACTGATTATGTGAATGATGTTCTTGTCCATTTCAATGTTGTTTTTTCCTTTTCACATGAAAGAAGGAAAATGGATGCTATTTTATATATGGGTGTGTATATGTAATATTAAAATTTTAAAAAGAATATATTTATATTAATTATATATAAATAAATATTATTTATTTAAATAATTATAAATTGATTAATTTAAATTTATTATATATTAAAAATAAAATATTTAATATATAAATTTTGATTATAAAAAAATTGAATATAAATTATATTAAAATATAAAATGTTTTAATGTTTTAACTGGACTATATTAGATTTTAATATAAAAAATTGATCTTCCTTTATTCGTATTAGATTTTAATTTAAAAATATTTTCTACATTATATATCTTCTTAAGCTCATAAGTTATGAAAATTATGGTGATCAAGTTATGAAAATTATGGTGATCTTGGTGCTGGGCCCATGATTTGCACCCTTTTTGTCATCTATTTACCATGTTTTGAAGATATTTTCAGCCATCTTTTATCCTCTTTTGTCAAATCTTGCCTATGACTTCATGTTTTGATCAAAGGTACATCGTTTTTGTGAATTGTGTTATTTAAGTGATAATATAGGTTGTTAAGTGGTTTCTTACTTGATTTCAAGGTTTACTAATAAGATGGCTTGGAAAGCATGTACTTGCATGATGATGACGGGTTTTGTTCATTCTATATTTGATGTTGTCACTCCTTCACAAGCTCAGATGGTGCCCTTGTTTGGTATGTTGTTACTTCTGAGATACTGTTGTTGAATTATGATGATGATACTTTTAAGGCCCTATCGATACTTGATCATTTGGTCTTCGACCGATGCTCAAGTATAGGAGAAAACAATGCCAGTGTGGTTAGAATGAGTCATCAAAGGGGAATGACAATACCAATTGTCACAATTATTCATGAAAATTATAGTGTACCAGAATATTCTATTTTTCATATCGGTTGTGTTATCGCACAAACTTTATGTTGGGAGAAGCCCGACCCAATCCACAAGATGGAGATAACGGTGGGAGAGTTTACCCATTGTCACCTCAGATAAATTCTCTCCTCACTTTAGTGAAGGAAGAATCCAACACAATGGGGGAGTCTCGGGTGACCCTAGGGGAAAATGAGACGAAAAGTAAGATGGTGGAAGTAATGCCCCTATAGGTCAAGTTTCTAAGTGAGAAGTGGCTTGATAATGAATCTCAAGGATGGTCTATGATTTCCAAGTGCTTGAGTACCTGCGTAGGATGATTGTACCTGCCCGGGACATAATAAAATACAAGTATACAAGCTTACGGTTAAGTGGAAAATAAAGTTAAACTTGTTGTCCCTATTTTCAGCAGTCAATAGAGATATATATTAGCAAGTACATGATTATTAAAATATCCTAACAAGATGCTAAAATTCAAGTAAGTGATGCAAGAGATAAGCTAGCAATCACTAGTCTAACTCAAGTATCAAAACATAAGACTTTAGCAACAAAACTATGACTATTATAAACAAGTATTTCATAGATTCTTTATCAACATTATGGTTGTAGCAAACTATTTCTACAACAGAAAATTTCAACCCACAAAACAAGCAAGTAAACCACCCAAAAAGTGCACTGAGGCTAGTAGATTATAGGGGGGAATTATTAACAACTTTTGACAGTTGAAATGTGAGTTATAATCACAGTAGATATAGATTTGTTGTAGCCCTAATGGATTTAGATTTTATTTATTTATATATCTAATAATACCAAGAAAAATGAGACGCCCTAGAGGCCTTAGTAACCTCAAAGCATCAAGAAAATATTCCAACTTAAACAAGATGAATATATCTCTAAATCACGTTTACCAATGCAAACAATTTATTTCTCCAATGAAAACTTTAGATTATTTCCTTTAAAATTTTGGTGAAGGGAGTCTTGAAAGCATGAGTTAGATCAACAAAATCCTAGGGTGTAAATCCTCTTACTCCCTAGGGCATGCAAATCAAACTAAGGTAACTCCAGTAGGGTGTACACCCTTGTACTCCTCCTAGAAACCTTGCAATAAATGACTTGTAAACTAGCAAATGAGATGAAGTTGATGGAGGGTGTATGAAATTATACTCCTCCTACGGTTTCAACCACAATAATCATGAAACAAACAAAAAATAACTAACAATTGTAGATTTTCCTTATCAATTTCAAGAGAGATGAAATATCAAACCCTAGTTTCACCAAGCAATGACCATTCATAAGCAAGAGAAGAAGTCTCCAAGAGGTGCACACCACCTTAGCTCAACAATTCACCAAGAGATATCACCAAAAATATTTTTCACAAGAGAGAGATACTAAATTTCCCAAGTAGGGCGCAAATTTCAACCACAATAGTCTTCTCACAATGGGAGAGCTATATCATAAAATTACAAGAGTTTGATCTCTATTTATACTGATCCTCTAAAAAGTGTTTTTCCACTTAATTTTAGGGTAACCACAAAGTCAACAACCCTTACTTTTCCCCTTTACATTATAAAACTCAAATTTAACTTTTAAAGAATGCATATAAGAAACCCTAAGGTGACATCAACCCTCTATAGGGTGACGTTTTGAACCTTTTTTGCAAGTTGCTAGAATTGAGGATGGAAGTCGTTGGGACTTCTAGGGCCTCAATCTCATGTGCTAGGGTTTCCTCCTCCAAGCCAAGACTTCTCCCTTCAAAACGTGCCAAGTGTCCTTCACCACCAAAACACTATCCCTAGGGTGACACCAAGCTCCTCAAATGTGATGTTTTAGCCTTAAGCGAAAGACGTTGGGATGGAAATGGGATATGACAGATCCTCCAAGGTGTCTCTCATATCCTCGAAAGGCTACCATCATCGTCCAGTTGTAATATTCCAGATATAAAAAGTATGCAGGAAAAAAATAAAATGCTAGAAATGGCAGATGAGCAACAATATAACCAGAACAACACCACAATAATACCAAAATGATACCAGAATAACACTAGAAAGAGCACTTAGATTATTGAGAGCAATGTTCACTTGTCTCTTCTAGGGGGAAACCTCCGGTAGAGCAGAGCTCTATTACAATGATATCCAAGAAAAAAGTTCTCATACCCTCGACTCCTATTTATACTAAATATGTCTATCAAAAGAACCATCTAGAGGAAGATCCTTCTAGAAGCGGAAGCTTCTATTAGGTCTTCTTACATTCGACTTATTATTCCTTATTGCTAGGCCTTATTAATATTGACCTTTATTACATCGAAATATATTATTCTAGTTACGTGAGGGGTTAGGTCCCTAACATGTCCTCCCCCTTAAAAACAACCTTGTCCTCAAGGCTTGAGATGTGGAAATTGCTGCAAAATGGTAGCTGGTTTCCAAGTGGCATCTGTTGGAGTTGTATCTTTCCACTGGAATAATACTTCCCTGATGGTTCACTGACATAGGCGACGCTCACGCTGGTCCAAAACTGCTTGTGGTTGTAGCCAAATGGAACCTTCTTCATCCAACTCGGGAAGGTTGGTTTGAGTTTGGCACTTAGTTCCAATCACCTTCTTTAAGAAGGAAACATGAAAAATAGGATGTAGCTTAGAATGACTAGGAAAAGCTAACTGATAAGCCACCTGTACCACACACTTGAGAATGGTATAAGGAACATAAAATTTGGGTGCCAGTTTTTAACAATGGTCAGCCTTGAGGGAATTTTGCTTGTAAGGTGGCAGTCGAAGAAACACCTGATCCCCTTCTGCAAACTGACGTTCATAGCAACCTTGATCTTCTTGTTGCTTCATGCGATTCGAGGCCATGAACAAATTCTCTTTGAGGGTACATAGAATAGCCTCTTGAACTGTAAGTGTTTGGTCAACCGCCTGGACCTTTGAGACACCTGGTAAATATGAGAGAACTAAAGGTGGATTTTGTCCATATACTGCTTCAAAAGGAGTCATGTGGGTAGTTGTATGGTATGAATTGTTGTACTACCATTCAACTAGTGGTAACCATTGAGCCCACTAATTTTTCTTTTCCGATGCAAAACACCTCAAATATGTTTCCAAACACTTGTTGACAACTTCAGTTTGACCATTAGTCTGGGGATGATAAGTTGTTATGAGATGCAATTGGGTGCCTTGTAGCTTGAACAGTTCTTGCCAAAAATTACTGTTGAAAGTTGGGTCATGATTAGAAACATTAGAATGTGGCATGCCATGAAGCTTGAAGACCTGATCCATGAAAAATTGAGCCACAATGGATGTTGTAAATGGGTGTTGAAAAGCACAAAAATGAGCATACTTGGAAAGGCGATCAACTACCACCATAATGACTAATTTATTTTCCCATTTAGGTAAGACTACAATAAAATCCATAGAGATATCCCGCCAAATAGAAGGTGGAATCATAAGTGGTTGTAGTGTGCCATGATATTTGACCATTTATCCCTTGTTGCATTGATACACATCACATTCAACCACAAAATTACGAACGTCATGTTTCATACCATCCCAGAAAAAAGAACGTTTGACCCTGTCATAGGTTTTGGTAAACCTGGAGTGCCCAAATGTGGGTGTAGCATGAAGCTCAGAAAGTACCGTGGATTTAAGTTTTGACTGTTTACTTAAATACAAATGTCCTTTGTATCAAAGCTCATCATGGAGCCAAGAGTAACCTGGGGAAACTGGAGAATTGGACTGCAATTGTTGTATCAGATGCGAAATTTTGGGATCATGTATCCATTCCTGGCGAACGGCTTGGAGCCAATATGGTACAATGAAGGAGAGAGAAAAAAAGGGACCCTTCATCTTCATAATTTTGGGAAAGTGCATCTGCCACCACATTGTCTTTGCATTTCTTGTAAATGATTTCATAATCATATCCAAAGATCTTAGTCACCCATTTTTGTTGCTCTGGGGAGGAAATGTGTTGTTCCAAAAAATACTTGAGGCTTTGATGATCTGTGTTAATTTGGAAGCATTGCCCCAATAGATAAGGGCGCCAAAGATCAACGACATGCAGAATAGCCAACATTTTTTTTTCATAGATTGATTTTCCCAAATTTCGTTCAGACAGTTGTTTGCTTTTAAAGGCCAAAGGCCGACCCTATTGCATAAGGACAACGCCAATTCCTTTCCCTGAAGCATCACATTCTAGGACAAAGGTATTTGTGAAATCAGGAAGGGCCAAGACTAGAGTGGTGCACATGGCCATCTTCAAGGTTTGAAAACGCTAATCAATTGTTGGAGTCCAAGTGAAATAATTATTTTTAAGGAGTGTAGTGAGAGGTGTTGCAATATTTTCATAATTCTTAACAAACTTGCGATAATAACTTGTTAAGCCCATAAATCCATGCAATATTTTGAGAGTCTTTGGGTGAGGCCAGTCTTGCATAGCTTCAATATTTTTAGGATCCACCCTGAC
>JASDQU010101029.1:248591-283427 GCA_032191745.1 Picea mariana
AACTCAAATAATCTCACTAAGGAAACCCACTTTTCCTTAGTCACTTTATGTCTATTAACTCACCCACATTGTGAATTAATTGTCACTTTATGACTTAAGTGACATATTTCACTTTTGACTTAAAACTCCTAAGTCAAAGTGAAATTAGAATCATAAAGCAAAGTATGAGGGTAAAAGTCTTCCCCCTTTGTGCTTAGAGACTCATAAGCACATGGGGACCACTTTCCAAGGTACCCAAAACTCAACATTATAGAGATGAAGCAAATAAACAATATTGTGTACCTGCCCAGAACAAGACAACAAGGCAAAAAGGGGCACTTTCCAAGTACCAAAATGATGTTAGTACTTCATAAGACAATGAACCTTCAAAAAAGTTAGCTAGCTGATATGAATTTGCAGCAATGCAACAGTTTACAAACAACAATTAATATTTTATAACAGTCACAAGAATTATGCCTTGAAAGTGCTTGAAAACAACAAGAAGAAATAGCTTTAACCTAGCTGAATATTATAAGCTTGTCACAAGCAAGTTTGGCAATGTCTAGCTAGCAAAATAGGTCACTTTTGCAGAGAATTTGCTGCAGTTAGATGGTTGTAGCAATCTTTTGCAACAGCAGCAAATTCTAATGGTCAAAAGTGCAAGAAAACACCATACAAAGTTAGCACTTACCTCGCAGATTGACTAGCAATTATCACAATTGAGTTTTGAATGAGTTAAGTGCAAGTTATGTAGGGAAATGTATCCAATCAATGTATGTTTGTATGGTTGTAGCAATGTTTTGCAACAGCAGCAAGTTAGCTAAGGAGTTAGTCTAGTTTAGGGTTAGCAAATGTTAGTAAAAGCTTCAAGGATAAAAGTTTGAGTGTTTGTTTGATCAATCAACACTTGCAAGTGGTAGACTAGTGCCTTTCTAGGGTAATGGAGTCAATAATGGCAGCAGCAAATCTTAGAGGAAAAATAGCAATGATAATGTTATGTCAAAGGGATGGGGAGAATGAGAAAGGTGTTGGTATCCCAAGGCCTCAACATCCAATTCCTAGAAATAATTGCTAGAAAGTAACAAAGGTTAGGCCCTAGCGATTTCTCTTTTCCTTGGACAAATTGTAACAAAATATGCAATGGGCAAGGAAGTAGAGTTACTAGAGTGCTAAAATGGTAGGGCTCTAGTATCTACTTCGAGATGAGTGCCTTTCAAAAAAATTTAAGACATGGAAGACTATAGAGAAAAAGATAGTAACATATGTCTTTCTCCTAGGGTTTCATGCGAGCAATTTCATAATCTTAGACATGAAACAAGTAAATCAACCATAAGCATTCATTCACAATAAAGAAATGCAGATTTTCCACTTACTTCACCAAGAATAATCAAGCATAAACCCTTGTTGAAGATTCTCCACATGAAAATCTTCCAAAATACACCAAGAAATGCCTCCTCCAAGAAGTTCGCACCACTAGATTTCAGCCAATAACCCTTAAAGAGGGCCGAATTTCAGACCACCACTTGTTTGATGAGTCAATGATGATAAAATGTGAGTTTTATCTCTCTATTTATACAATAAGTATGACCTTTAATTAATTTTAGGTCACCAAAAGGCCGACATGGCCAAATTACATGAAAAATTCAATTTTTACACAAATTCAAGTAAATAAACCCTAAAATCATCTTTAGAGGTGACGACATGCGCTTCTAGGGTGACGTTGAGTCTCCTGGGTGAAACGTTGCGCCTCATCTACAAAATGTTAGGCTTTCCAAGCCCCCAAATGATGCCACGCGTGCCAATTAGCACACAACTGCCTCCATAATGTCAATCCTGACGTTGGGTAACGTCTAGGGTCACAATGGTGACGTCATGGGCCTCCCAAGGCCAACGTCAAGGTGGAAGAGCAAGACCCCCCTGGGTTTAGGTCTACCAAAGTGTCTCCAGTGAAACGTCCTTCCTTTTTCCTGGTGCAAGTCTCTGACATCTCTCTACCCCTAGTTGGGGTCACAGCATCCATCTGTGGGTTTTCAGCCCCATGGAGGTCCGAGCTAATCATCTCCCCATATGTACCTGTCCATTGGGCATAGTCCTGTAGCAACAACAAGTACGCCCTTCATGGGCTCATAAGTCACAGGGATCATAGCAATGTCAATCACATCCAATAATCAAATTACCCAAACATGTGCATCAAACCCCCTTTACCCAAACAAATGTTCAAAGACGTTATACAGTTTAACAAGTCAGGTTTGGAGAGAGTCTTGCGATGTCCTATTGGGCTAATCCTCCTCAAGTTTGGGGTGTTTCCCAGGTGAGAACCAATCTAGGTCATGTAAGTGTATGAAATGGTGTAGGAGAAGTGCTTGGGCAGAGGGTGCAGTGATAACAAGGAAATGTAGGTCATGTCTGTGGATGCCTCTGTAGAGGGCAAGCTGCACCTTATCATGGATGCCATTGTTTCCTAGCTCATTCAATGCCTTTTATTCTTAGTCTTATTGTTTTTTCTTTTCAAGGGAAAAGTTGGGGGACACTGTTCTGGCATGGTGACAGAGGTGACAACGTTACCCACAAGCACTTCACGGAAATGAGAAGGCTGGCTCGTGATGAGACCCTCTTTCTCTTGGCTATGCCTCCAAGAGCCACTACCCTGGTTTGGTGACCAAATAGATGGTAGTGTCATACCGTTACATGCCCATGAATCTAATAGGTTGGCTCATGATGAGACCTCCCATCCACCAACTAGACCTTGAGTTTTGTTTTATCTTACGGGTCCCCTTTTCTTACTAAGAAGCCTTTTATTGCTTTCTCGAGAATCCCTGGGCGAAGCATCTCAAAGGTTTTATATTGGCTTTTAACTATTGCCAGCTACTTTTACACTCTGGGCCTTTAGCCCCTTCTTCCCACAAGGCAAGGTACAACCCTTCCTAGTGTGGCAAACCCAATGCCCGAACCAAGGTAGGGAAAGATGAGAGGAATAATGATGAAAAGTGGTAAGTATGGAAGGAATGGACGTGACCTTTCATAGACCCACCCAGTGGAAACTCATCCTAAAGGGGAACCAGCTTACTAGGGCATTTTGTCACCCTCCCAAGTATGAACAAGTTAAAGAGCATAATTTCCAAGCAAACGATATGAAATGAAGGAGAGTTCAGTGCAACATATTCAAATGCTTCGAAAATCAGAGTGACACATACCATGATACCCGAACTCATTACCTCATGGAGCAAGACCTACTGCTACGTCAGGACTAGGATGGTGGGATGGATGTTGTTGTTGCTAATAGATGGGCTGCACTGAAGAAAAGATGGGCCCTCCGGGGCCAAGCTTAAGTTGTCTGGATCTCAACACTCCATGTCTAGGACATGTGGGAGTCGAGACATGATCTCCTTAGTTATCCCTAGGATAGGGGATAACAAGAACCAAATCTTCCCCTTTGGGACAATTCGTACCTCCTCATTTATGGATTTGAATAGTCAAACTAGCCGTTGGAGTAAAAGGAGGTCAAATGTGGACAAAATATAGTTGTTGTACTATTTTCTCAAGGGAAAAATGTCCCTAAACTTATCTCCTCCACCAAATTGCACTCTCTCCAAGGCTATACTATTTTATCTTGATGGAACGAACCTCTCTTGGGGACAATTTCTATGGTCAAACTATCCTAAAATGGATTTTAATCCATTTTCTCATGAAGCTATGTAATTAAAAAATATTATTCAATGGGTTTAGCCTCCAACCAATTGTGGATGAGCAAACCAAGAAAATTATTATTTTATGAGGGAGGTAGAAACTAGTCGTTACAATAAAAACTATATAAGGCTAGCCCCTCCTCTCATTTGGTTGTTGAAAGCTTTGTGAGACCGTAATGCCATAATTTTGAACTCCATTATCTTGTGTCACTGTGGATTGTCTACTGTAATGCTTGTTATTCTTGGCCAAGGATATTTTTATTGTGCTTTAACAACTTTCTCGGGATAATTGCAAAAGGTGATTAATCGATCCATTGAGGAGTTACATAGTCACATGGAGAAAAGGAACTAGACTCTTCGTCCCTTCCGTTTCCTTGTGGGTGCCTAGTGAAGCAACCCAAATTGTTGGACCAACTTCATTGGAAGTGGTTTCATCCAAGTAGTTGTTTGCCACTTTGACCCAAGTCAATTGATTTTCATGGAGACCATTCGTCAAGGAGCTTTCCTAGCAAATCCAAGGAGCAACCTCTCTCTTTAAAATTTATAGTATTGGGGGCGATAGTCCTTCGACTCCAAACCCAATCAACCATAAATCCAAAGCCGATCTTGAACTCGCGGGGTCACAATCGCTCAAACTAAGAGCCATCTAAAAGGTAAAATGAGGCAAGGTTTTCTTTCAATTTCTTCAACCAGTTATTTCTAAATTTAAATCATTCATTTTATTATAAAAATACAAAAAAATCTTACCCTAGCTTAGTTCTTCAATTTTATATTTTGCAAGCTAGTAGATCTTGGGGATTTTGCTACTTGGAAATTTCCCTACACCAAGATAAGTTTACGCTTGATTTTTCGGGATTTATTAAACATATTTTACAAGGGTTTCTTGGAGGATAGTGTGCAGATCTGCGTTATTACAGCAAATAATACATTCAAATTTACACTTATTTTTCTCCTATAAAGGGACATTCAAGTAAGTATTTCATCACTCAAACCCTCTTTTCATTTCCAAAATTGTTTGCAAAGGTTTTATCATTTATTTTCTGGTTAGATTAGCTAAGTTTCTGTTAAATTTTGAACTTGATTTCTTAAGCGGATTATTTCTTTGAATTCTTCAACACTTTGATTCCAGCTTAATACATTTCAACAATATAGAATCATAATTGAATAGCAATAATCATGTAGATACGTAAGCATGCACATCAACAACACATATACCCTGGGGAAACCTTGTATAGGGAGAAAAAATCCAGCAAACGATATTCCTTTATTGCATTAATAATGTAAAATCACTTACAAACATCCACCATGAAAACTTTGCTCTTAAAGAGCTTGCCAAGTTGACTCTGACCTGACAAAGAACTAAGAGACCTTGTTGATATAGACGTATCCGAGTTGCTTTCAAAGACTGAGATGTATCAGCTCTGATATGGGTTGTTGAAGCTGTCTCTAATTGACTGTTATGCGCCTCTGATATGCTGTCTCTAAATGTTGTTATTACAGCATGGTGATGCACCTTTTATGTTGCCTCTATATGTTGTTATTACAGCACTGTTATGTGCCTTTTATGCTGCCTCTATATGTTGTTATTACCACACTGTTATGCGCCTTTATACTGCCTCTATATGTTGTTATGACAGCATTGTTATGCGTCTTTATATGTTGTCTCTGTATGTTGTTATGACAGCACTGTTATGCACCTTTATATTGCCTCTATATGCTGCTATGACAACATTGTTATGCGTCTTTATATGCTGCCTCCGTATGTTGATATGCGCCTCTATATGTTGTCTCTACATTCACTCTTACCCTGCATAACCATTGTGTTGAAGAGAGGGGTCGACCTCTGCTTATAAAGGAGTGAAGAGGAGAAGGAGAAGGCTCGAATCAGGAACTTGTTTGCATGCTTTAACATAACTTAGCTTCACACTTTAGTTCGAAAATAGAACTAGACCTGAGACTTCAGTTACAACTCACCCTTGACTTGGCATGCATGAGTACTAACCTAGCATGCACATGTCATGCATGCAACATGCAACATGCGACAACTTGACAACAATGTCTTTGACTTAAATATGCAACTTTGACTTCTACAACTCGACTCTTTACAAGGCAATTCGAACTTCTCTTTATGGTGGATAATGTTACACGTGCCAACGCACTAGATCAATACATTTATATCATTTGCAATATTAGGAATATCGTTTGTTTCTAGCTCATAAAAATTTTATATTCAACCTAACTTTGACTTTTGATAAAACATGTCTGGAAACCTTCATTAAGGTATGTGCCTAATTCTCGTGCAATGGTTAGAGGATGGTTGGCATTTCACTTTCAATAAAAAAAGGATATTGCACTAATAATCGGGTCAAGGTGGTTCTAGGGTTTGACATCTTTATCTCTAAAAAATGGATGTGGAATTTCGACCCTAGGTTGAAGGTGGCCTCTCCACAACCAGCGTGGGTTAAGTTATTGAGACTAGCTTTAGAACTCTAGTATGTTGATGTCCTAAAGGAGATTGGGAACAATATGGGACATTTTTGGAAGTTTGTGAGCATTTTAAGATAGAGACCTCTCGCACAATTACACGCATCTTAGTGGAGTTACAGTTGAAGGATGGTTTAGCAAAGGCCATAGAAATTGAAATTGGAAGCAAAACATATGTCCAATCACTAGACTATGCAAGTATTCCTTTTTGTCCACGTTGTCACTTTTATGGACATTTGATGAACAAATGCTTACTAAAATTTCATCAAAAGAATCAAGGAAATCTCATTGTTGCATTGGACAACACAAGGATAAGGAAGTTCAAATGATGAATTGAAGTGACAAAAAGGCCCAGAAGTCTATTAGAGAGGCCTCTTTAGAGAAGGAGGGTTGTATGGCACTAAGGATTCAATGAAAGGAAAAAAGGACATGGAAGCATCAACTCGAGGTGGGGAACAGGTTTTGGAAACTTCTTTTAGTTTTCCTTAAGATGGGTTTCCACCTGTGGGAAGGGAGTGTAGCTCTAGTATGGACCTGGGGCAAGAATTGATAGGGTCTAGGACTAAACATGGTTTAACGACTTAAGGAGAGTGTACCCTAGGTATTAAGGGTTGTAGATACCATCTCCAACCTAGAAAGGGGTCCTACTGTGAGGCAAGTGATGGGGTTGTTATCCCCCATTTTCAGGGAAAACTAGGAGATTATGTCTCGAGGCCCACAAGTCCTAGACATGGAGTACCGAGAGCCAAATCGACTTGAGCATGGCCCTGAGGGCCCATCTTTTCTCCCTTTCAGCGCCTCTACTTTGTCAGCAGCAGCAGCAGCATCCATCACCTTCGGCTTGGTCCTGCATCAGAGATGATTCTTTCTCCATGAGGTAATGAGTCCAGGAATCATAATATGTGTCACTTTGATCCTCAAAACTTTTGAATATGTGCATTTGATTCCTTTGTTTCTAACAGGTGCTTGGATCTTATGCTTGTCCACTTGACCATGTCTGGGGGGAATGACAAGATGCCCTAGCAAGCCTGCGTCCATAGGTTTTGAGTTGCCACTGGGGGGATTTCTGAAGAGCCATCGTCCGTTCCCATCACACATACCACTTTCCATCTTATTTCCCGCTCACCCATCCCGTTACCTTGGTCTGGGCATAGGGTTGATCATTTAGGGGTTGTACCTTACCTTCTAGGAAGAATTGGCTAAAGGCCTAGGGGGTAAAAGTAGCTGACAATAAAAGCCTAAGAATAAAACCTCGAGATGCTTCGCCCAGGGATCCCCGAGAAAGCAATAAAAGGCTTCTCAACAAGAAACAGAGGGGCCAGTAGAAAAATAAATCAAGACCTAGTTGAAGGATGAGGGGTCTCATCACGAGCCAGCTCATTATGTCCATGGGTGCCTAACGGTATGACACTACCAGCATCTAGTTACCATGCCAGGGTAGTGGCTCTTGGTTGCATAGCCAAGAGAAAGGGGGTCTCATGACGAGCCAGCCTTCTCATTTCCGTGAAAGTACTTGTGGGTAACATTCTCACTTTTGGTCACCAAGCCAGGGCAATGTCCCTTATAACTAAATTCTTGAGAGAAAATGCAATAAAAAGATAAAAAACAATAAGACAAGACCTGGTCAAAGGATAGGAGGTCTCATCACGAGCCGGCCTATTAGGTCCATGAGCATCCAGCGGTATGACACTACCAGCATCTAGTCACCACGCCAGGGTAGTGGCTCTTGGTGGCATAGCCAAGAGAAAGGAGGTCTCATCACGAGCCAGTCTTCTCATTTCCATGAAATGTTTGTGGCTAACATTGCCACCACTAGTCACCAAGCCAGGGCAGTGTCCTTTGATTAGCATCTTGGAAAAAATGAAAATTAAAAGGCATCAATGGGCTTGGAAATATTTGCATCCATGACAAGTACAGCACACCCTCCACAGAGGCACCCACCTGTAAGCCACCCTTGCTATCACTGCACCTTTTGCCCAGACATCCCCATCCACTTCACCTACTCACATGACTTGGAATTGATCCTTTCCGGGAACAACCCTTTTCCAATAGACTCTAGCCCAATAGGACGTCTTGTCACTTTCCCAAAACTTGTATTGCAGACTTGTATAATCTCTTTGAGCACTAGACTGGGGTAAAGGGGTTTTATGCACATGTTTAATAAATATTGATGATTAGATGTGATTGATATTGCTATGACCCCTGTGACTTATGAGCCCATGGAGGGCGTAGTTGTTGATGTGCAGGATCATGCCCGACAGACAGGTACCGACGAACAGGTACAGATGGACAGGTACACATGGGGAGATGATCAATTCGAGCCTCCATGGGGTTGAAGAGCCCAACCGATGGATGATGAGAAACCAACAGGGGGCAGAGACAGGGCAAAGTGTTTGTACCAGGGAAGAGCAGAAGAATCCACCAGAGGCAATTGAGTAGACCTATACCTAGGGGAATTGAGCCCTCTCCACAGGAACATTGGCCTTGGAAGGCCCAGGACCTCTCCCAGGAAGCCCATGACGTCACCCAGCAGTATGGACGTCTTGGGAGGCAGATATGGCATTATAGGCACGTGTGGCAGCTTGGAGAAGCCCAAGGAGGGCTAACGTTTTACTCCAGAAGGCTGCATTTTCCCTGGAAGGGGCTAACGTCACCCTAGAAAGGGGATGACTTCTCTCTATTGCTTGATTAGGGTTTAATTTTCAAACATTTAATGTAAAACAATATGATTTTAGTATTTTGGCCTTGTCGGCCTTTTTCATGACCTAAAAAAGTAAATTTAGGTCATTGTACTGTATAAATTGAGGGTTTTGACTCTCATTTTTTCATCTTTCACTCACTCATTAGTGAGTTCTGAGATTTCAGCCATTTTTTGGGGTGATTGGCTAAAATTGTGAGGCGCACTTGTTGAAGGAAGACATTTTCTTGGCATTTTGGCATTTCTCTTGGTGGAAGGTATTACAACTAGGGTTCTGTATTTATTATTATAATTTGTTGGATCAAACCCTAGGTGACAAGCACACATTGAAGGTCCTTGTCTCATGTCCCTACCAAGGTTTTAAGCCATTTTATTTGCTAAAGTGAGATAGAGTCTTGCCTTAGCAACACTCTATTCGTTCTTTCTAGCCATTTGATTTGTTGAATGGGATAGAGCCTTGCCATAGCAACACTCCATCCATCTTCTTCTTGCTAGCCATTTTTCTTATTTGTTGAGCTAAGAAGGAGAAAACGCACCAAGGCCTAGGTCTCTACACCTTGATGAGTCGATTTTCCCTAGGGTTTGCTTAGTAAATCCTTGCTTTAGCAACACATTGCTTACAAACCTTCTTGTCTTACCTCTTATCAATCGTTATTCAAGCTAGTCGTTGCCATTAAGCTAAGGAAGGCGGAGAGAGCACTGAGGCCTAGGATTTCTACACCAAAGTGAGCCTCTCTCCCCTTGGGTTTTGTTGTTGAGGCCTTGCTTTAGCAACACCTCAACACTTTACCCTCTTGTCTTTAGTTTCACTATCACTTAGTCCTTCAGCTTTTGCGTCCTCTTTTTGACTCCATATACCCTAGGAGCGCATTGATGTAAGGCCTTTTGTGTTGAGTAACTTGATCCTACAAACTTCCAATACTTTGAACAACCCCTAACTATAACTAACCCTAGCTTAGACTAACCTTTACTAACCCTAATGCTCCAGTCTGCTTTTATGCTATAAACACCTTATATGCAGCATTTATTTCATCTTTAAAGCAATTGAATGGTTGGCTAAGGCGTTGTTTCTGAAGTGTTGATATTGTTACATTGATTGCCATTAGCATTTATTGTGAAGTGATATTGTAATCATTGCTATTGTACAACTTTGATTTGCTTCATCAATAATATTGTTTATCAATTGCTTATTATCAGAAAGTCATCGATTATATGAAGTACTAACCAGCAAGCAAGCTTACACATGTAGTTTCAGTGTTGCTTCGTTCTCGGGCAGGGATACTTCTTGGTTATACTTCTGGTTATCTTTATTGGCTATAAGCCGGACCTTCTGATCAGGTGGTGACTTGTGAGGGGGAAATTATCTTTTAGCTCTTAAGCCTTTTGCCTTCTCAAAATCCCAAGTAACCGAGGATGTCTCCCCTGGGCCTTACCTCCCTAAACAGAAAGAACCTTCCCATCGAGATGACAGTGGGTGGGATTGGTTCAATTACGCCAGTTTGGTATCCTTTCATCCATCTACTTTCCAAACTACAAACTGTGTGATAACATTTTGGCGTCGTTGTCGGGGAACACTAAGTCAAACCTTCCTTAAGACGACACTTTTCGGTAAGCCTTGCCTCTAGAAGTCTTTACCTTACAAGCTTACCTGGCAACTCCACTTAGGGTGTTTTTCCTTCTACTTTGATAGTTTCAAGCAAATTATCTGGCGACTCCACAAACTACAAGGAGGTACAATAATCCTCCTCAATCCTTCAGAAGAAAGCCTCCCCAAAACTCTCATGTTGTAAAATCACTTTTTGGAGGGAGTCTTCCTTTGAAAACCATGTCTAGCTCAGCAACTCAGACCAATGCAACGAACCCAGGCAATAATCAAAGACAATGGTCATCCAGTCTCTTTAAGTCGCTAGACATGTTAGCCATACCAGGCTACCCTAGGCAAATGCCACCTAAGTATGAGAAGTGGTTGCCCAAATTTACCGGTACTGATGCAATCAGTGCTGAAGAGCACATGAGCAATTTTTGGGCGGTTTTTCAGCTTCACCCCGTTAGTGATGACACTGAAGAACTAGTCATGAAATTGTTCTCCGCTACCCTTCTTGATGCTTCAAGACGTTGGTATCTTAATCTTCCCGATGGCAGCATTAAAACCATGGACAAATTAGAAGAAGCCTTTCTCAAGAGATGGAGTATCAAAGAAGACCCCAACATGCTTCTTACCAGGTTGAATTCCCTTTGGAAACGCGAGAATGAATCCATTCGAGAATTTCACACCAGGTTTGAAACCTTGTTGCAAAAAATCCTTGTGAGCCATCATCCAACCGACAATTACCTTGTCTACATCTATACCAAGTCTTTCACTGGTCAACTAGGATACCTACTCACAGATAAAAATCCCCAAACGATCCAAGAAGCTCAAGAATTGGCTACCAAGATTGAAGGCAATCTCCATTCATCTAAAATTGAGCCTTTCACAAATCCAAGGGGCAAGATGGACACTAAAACAAAGATAGTTCACAACACTGAGCCCACTTCTGACATTTGTGCCAGCATGGCAAAACTACAAGCTACTATGGATGGCATGATAAAAAATCAAGAGCTAATAGTGAGTAGAATTGTCAACTTGGAAAGAGCCCAGAGCCAAGCACCTAGGGTCCCACACAAAGGTCAATTCCAAAAGGGGAACCAATTCTATAAACCAAAGAATGACCAAGAGGTTCCAAACACCTTAGCTCCTTAGCTCCTACCAATGTTGAGGATGAAAATCCTTGGTGTTTACGATGCAGTGAAGCACATTGGGAGCATGAATGTCCTTATAACAATGATAGCCATCAACAAGTGAACAATATAGGCCATATCATAGAAGGCCCTCAAATAAATATCACCGATGAAGAGCATCAGGAAAGCATGAAAGAAGCAGCCAAGTTGGCTAGGATGGCAATAATAAACAACCTAGACTAGCAATCAAAAGAGAAGTTGAAAAAACAAGAGTTCCGGGTGTATAGAAGAAAGAAGCTGAACCAACCTACCTCTACCATTCCTTTGGCAACCCAAACAAAACCCCCACCTTTGGATATACTTCTTCCTAAGACATCCAAAACTGAAAGGGTTAACTTGAACTTTGACTTTGAAGGGCACTATCCAAGATGCATGTAACCATCCCCCTGAAAGAAGTCATTAAGGTGCCATCTGTAAAAGAACGATTTGACAACTTTTTCCAAGGATCAGATGGACCCATAGACCCTCCTATCATGTTGCAAGCCAATCACTTCAGGGTCCAATACGATGAACATCCTCCCTTCTTCATGACCTTGATAATGAATAACAAGAGCCTCAACAACTGCATGCTAGATTCAGCAGTTGATGCTAACATGATGTCCCTCAAGGTCATGCAACAAGTAGGTTTCAAAGTCACACGATCTTACAGGAATGTGTGTGGCTTTGAATCTAAAGCCATACCCACACATGGAGTGATTGAGAATGTCAAAGTTTTCCTTAAAGAATACCCCAAGAAAATCATCGACATGGACATAGTGGTCGTGGACGTCCCAGATGTATGGGGGATGTTATTGTTTAGGAAGTTTGCCTCAAAGATGGTAGGTACTCTTGAGATGGACCTCACTTATGTGAATATACCTTTGAAAGATGGAACTATTGGTCGTCTCCCGAATGTACCTGTGACTACAACTCATGTGCAAGAGCCTAGTGATCCCATCAAAAATGACACAGCACATGACCAAATCATACAAAGTCTTCATAAGCTTCCTTCAAATGATATGCCTTTTGCAACAGAGGAAGATTTTGACCAGATTCAGTGGCCCAAGAAAGAGGAATATCAGCAGCTCCTAGACAAATATAAAGACAAGGAAGTTGGGACCTTCAAGCTAATAAAAAAGTGAGAAAGTGACATATTGATTCAACCATCCCATCAAGAAGTCTTTACTGCAGAATCCCACCCCCCTCCCTCAGCACAATACACTAGGGTCGTTCAAGGAACAAACAAATACAAGATCAGAAAGTACAAGGGGACGTAGTGTGGATGTGGGATACCCAGAAGGGAGAGCCAACTAATGTCAAAGGAAGTACTCAATCATGGCTCGGACCATTCAAAGTTGGAAGAGAATCAGTTGACGACTCTTACTACTTGTCCACTTTGGAAGGAAGAAGGCGTCCATTACCAATCAACGGGCACCTCCTCAAACCCCACCAAGGTGGGGGAACCTAACCTCAAAGGTAAGTAGGTAGGCATTTTGCATTCATTGTATTATACCATCTGCATTGCATGTTAGAATAGTTTGCTTTCACATTCACACTTTTGATTGCTTTATTTCAGTTATATATATATATATATATGCTGGGGTGGTATCACCACCCCAAATGGTTACTGATGTTTGCTATTGAGATCAAGCGAGTTGCAGGTTATGCCAAAGATGTTGAGGTTCTCATGCGCTCTACAATGAGCACATGTCCCCGAGTTGGAGCCAGATGTTATCCCCCACTTTCAGGGATAACTAGGAGATTATGTCTCGAGGCCCACAGGTCCTAGACATGGAGTACCGAGAGCCAGATCGACTTGAGCATGGCCTTGAGGGCCCATCTTTTCTCCCTTTCAACGCCTCCACTTTGTCAACAGCAGCAATAGCATCCATCACCTTCGGCTTGGTCCTGCATCAGAGATGGTTCTTGCTCCATGAGGTAATGAGTCCGGGTATCATGGTATGTGTCACTTTGATCCTCAAAACTTTTGAATATGTGCATTTGATTCCTTTGTTTCTAACAAGTGCTTGGATCTTATGCTTGTCCACTTGACCATGTCTGGAGGGAATGACAGGATGCCCTAGCAAGCCTGTGTCCATAGGTTTTGAGTTGCCACTGGGGGGATTTCTGAAGAGCCATCGTCTGTTCCCGTCACACATACCACTTTCCATCTTATTTCCCACTCACCCATCCCGTTACCTTGGTCTGGGCATAGGGTTGATCATTTAGGGGTTGTACCTTACCTTGTGGGAAGAATTGGCTAAAGGCCTGGGGGTAAAAGTAGCTGACAATAAAATCCTAAGAATAAAACCTCGAGATGCTTCGCTCAGGGGTCCCTGAGAAAGCAATAAAAGGCTTCTCAGCAAGAAACAAAGGGACCCGTAGAAAAATAAATCAAGACCTAGTTGAAGGATGAGGGGTCTCATCACGAGCCAGCTCATTACGTCCATGGNATGTGCATTTGATTCCTTTGTTTCTAACAAGTGCTTGGATCTTATGCTTGTCCACTTGACCATGTCTGGAGGGAATGACAGGATGCCCTAGCAAGCCTGTGTCCATAGGTTTTGAGTTGCCACTGGGGGATTTCTGAAGAGCCATCGTCTGTTCCCGTCACACATACCACTTTCCATCTTATTTCCCACTCACCCATCCCATTACCTTGGTCTGGGCATAGGGTTGATCATTTAGGGGTTGTACCTTACCTTGTGGGAAGAATTGGCTAAAGGCCTGGGGGTAAAAGTAGCTGACAATAAAATCCTAAGAATAAAACCTCGAGATGCTTCGCTCAAGGGTCCCTGAGAAAGCAATAAAAGGCTTCTCAGCAAGAAACAAAGGGACCCGTAGAAAAATAAATCAAGACCTAGTTGAAGGATGAGGGGTCTCATCACGAGCCAGCTCATTACGTCCATGGGTGCCTAACGATATGACACTACCAGCATTTGGTTACCAAGCTAGGGTAGTGGCTCTTGGTTGCACAGCCAAGAGAAAGGGGGTCTCATGACGAGACAGCCTTCTCATTTCCGTGAAAGTACTTGTGGGTAGCATTGTCACTTCTGGTCACCAAGTCAGGGCAATGTCCCTTAACTAAATTCTTGAGAGAAAAAGGAATAAAAAGATAAAAAACAATAAGACAAGACCTGGTCAGAGGATAGGAGGTCTCATCACGAGCCGGCCTATTAGGTCCATGAGCATCTAGCAGTATGACACTACCAGCATCTAGTCACCACACCAGGGTAGTGGCTCTTGGTGGCATAGCCAAGAGAAAGGGGGTCTCATCACAAGCCAGCCTTCTCATTTCCGTGAAATATTTGTGGCTAACATTGCCACCACTAGTCACCAAGCTAGGGCAAAGTCCTTTGATTAGCATCTTGGAAAAAATGAAGATTAAAAGGCATGAATGGGCTTGGAAATATTTGCATCCATGACAGGTACAGCACACCCTCCACAGAGGCACCCACCGATAAGCCATCCTTGCTATCACTGCACCTTTTGCCCAGACATCCCCATCCACTTCACCTACTTACATGACTTGGAATTGATCCTTTCTGGGAACAACCCTTTTCCAATAGACTCTAGCCCAATAGGACGTCTTGTCACTTTCCCCAAACTTGTATTGCAGACTTGTATAATCTCTTTGAGCACTAGACTGGGGTAAAGGGGTTTTATGCACATGTTTAATAAATATTGATGATTAGATATGATTGACATTGATATGATCCCTGTGACTTATGAGCCCATGGAGGGCATAGTTGTTGATGTGCAGGATCATGCCCAACAGACATTTACCGATGGACAGGTACATATGTGGAGATGATCAATTCGGACCTCCATGGGGCTGAAGAGCCCACCTGATGGATGTTGAGACCCCAGCAGGGGGCAGAGACAGGGCAGAGCGTTTGTACCAAGGAAGACCAGAAGAATCCACCAGAGGCAGTTGAGCAGACCTGTACCTAGGGGGATTAAGCCCTCTCCACAGGAACGTTGGCCTTGGAAGGCCCTGGCCGTCTCCTAGGAAGCCCATGACGTCACCCAGCAGTATGGACATCTTGGGAGGCAGATATGGCAGTATTGGCACGTGTGGCAACTTGGAGAAGCCCAAGGAGGGCTAACGTTTTGCTCCAAAAGGCTGCATTTGCCCTGGAAGGGGCTAACGTCACCCTAGAAAGGGGATGGCGTCTCTCTATTGCTTGATTAGGGTTTAATTTTCAAATATTTAATGTAAAACAATATGATTTTAGTATTTTGGCCTTGTTGGCCTTTTTCATGACCTAAAAAAGTAAATTTAGGTCATTGTATTGTATAAATTGAGGGTTTTGACTCTCATTTTTTCATCATCTTTCACTCACTCATTACTGAGGTCTGAAAGTTGCGCCATATTTTGGGGTGATTGGCTGAAATTGTGAGGCGCACTTGTTGAAGGAAGACTTTTTCTTGGCATTTTGGCATTTCTCTTGGTGGAAGGTATTACAACTAGGGTTTTGCTATGTGATTTCTTGGTTAAATGTAAGTGAATTTTCTGCAAAACTTCTTGATTGAATGGTTGTAGTGTTCTTTTCTTGCATTTATTATTATAATTTGTTGAATCAAACCCTAGGTGACAAGCACACATTGAAGGTCCTTGTCTCATGTCCCTACGAAGGTTTTAAGCCATTTTATTTGCTAAAGTGAGATAGAGCCTTGCCTTAACAACACTCTATTCTTTCTTTCTAGCCATTTGATTTGTTGAAGAGGATAGAGCCTTGCCATAGCAACACTCCATCGATCTTCTTCTTGCTAGTCGTTTTTCTTATTTGTTGAGCTAAGAAGGAGAAAACGCACCAAGGCCTAGGTCTCTCTACACCTTGGTGAGCCGATTTTCCCTAGGGTTTATCATTATCACCTTAATAGGAAACCCCTTTCTATTTAGGAGTATGTCAAATTACCCCAGGGGAGACGTCCCCAGTGACCTAAAGGGCTGATAACTAAGGCAAGGATGCAAGAAAATCCCCCTCTCACTGGTCACTCAATTCAGAAGGTTTTTTTATGGTCTTTAAGTGATGAAGCAAATGGTAAACGAAGTGTACCTGCCTAGAACAAGACAACAAGAAAATATAACAACTTGCAAGTACAAAGATATGATATTAGTGCTTCTTAAGACCATAAACCTTCAAAAGTAAGCTAGCTGATATGAATTTGCAGCAATGCAACAGTTTATAACAGCAATTAATATTTTATAACAGCCACAAGAATTATGCCTTGAAAGTGCTTAAAAATGACAAGAAGAAATAGCTTTAACCTAGTAGAATGATAAAAGTTTGTCACAAGCAAGTTTGGCAATGTCTAGCTAGCATAATAAGTCACTTTTGCAAAGAATTTGTTGTAGTTAGATGGCTGTAGCAATCTTTTGCAACAGCAGCAAATTAAATAAAGAGTTAGTCTAGTTTAGGGTTAGCAAATGTTAGAAAATGTTTCAAGGAAGGTAGTTTAAAAGCTTGTTTGATCAATCAATCAATATGATGAGTAGACTAGTGCATTTATGGGGTAATGGAGTCTATAGGTGACGGTTTTCTCTTGGAAGAAATGACACAGTGATTATACTTTTCCTAAGGATAAGAGATGGTTTCAAGGAAGGTAGTTTAAAAGCTTGTTTGATCAATCAATCAATATGATGAGTAGACTAGTGCATTTATGGGGTAATGGAGTCTATAGGTGACGGTTTTCTCTTGGAAGAAATGACACAGTGATTATACTTTGCCCAAGGATAAGAGATGGATGGAAGAGGTGTTGGCTCTTCAAGGCCTCAAACATCCAAACCCTAATGACAAACTTGCTAGAGTGTAAGCAATTTTAGGCTCTAGCAAAATCCTCCTTCCTTAGACTGATGAAAGATACTAGAAGCAACAATTGACTAGATAATGACTTCTAAAGTGCTAGTATTTAGGGCTCTAGAAGTTTACCTAGGTCAAAATCTTTTTGGCAAGGTCTAGCAAATGAAGAGTAAAGAAGTAGCAAATTAAGTCCTTTACTCCTAGGGTTTGTCAAGCAAGGAATTTCATAATCTTTAACATGAATAAGCAAATTTACCATAAACCATTCAAATAAAATGAAGAATTGCAGATTTACTTACTTCACCAAGAATAATCAAGCCATAAAACCATAGAATGCCAAGTAACTTCACCAAGAAATTATCCAAATTGCAAATGTTAGCCTCCAAGAGAAAGTGCGCCTAAAATTTCAGCCAATAACTCCCAAGAAGGGCGCAAATTTCAGACCACACCACTTGTGTAATGAGTGATGATGAAAAAATGAGAGTAATTTATCTCTATTTATACAGTTTCAATGACCTTTAATTAAAATTAGGTCACGAAAAGGCCGACATGGCCCAATTACATAAAAAATCCAATTTTTACATAATTAAAAGTAACTAAACCCTAAGATCATTTCCAAGGCTAACGTCATGCCCTTCTAGGGTGACATTGAGCCTCTAGGGTGGAACGTTGAGCCCCACATGCAAAACGTTTGGCCTTCAAATCCCCTGTATGATGCCACACGTGCCAACCAACACATAACTGTCCTCATAAATGCACTCCAGCTCTGGATGACAACTAGGGTCAATATGATGACGTCATGGGCTATCAAGGGTCAACGTCCAAGTGGAAAGGCAAGATCCCCCTGGGTCTAGGTCTACCAGAGTGTCTCAAGGCCAACGTCCTTCTTTCTTCCTGGTGCAAGTCTCTAGTATCTCTCTGCCCCTGGTTGGGGTTACAGCATCCATCTGTGGATTTCAACCCCATGGAGGTCCGAGCTAATCATTCCCCCACATGTCCCTATCCACCGGGAAAAGTCCTGCAGCAACAACAAGTACACTCTCTAGGGGTTCATAAGTCACAGGGATCATAGCAAAGTCAATCACATCGAATAATCAAATTACCCAAACATGTGCATCAAACCCCCTTTTACCCAGAAAAATGCTCAAAGACGTTATGCAATTTAACAAGTCAGGTTTGGAGAAGGTCTCAAGGTGTCCTATTGGGCTAATCCTCCTTAAGTTTGGGGTGTTTCCTAGGTGAGAGACAATCTAGGTCATGTAAGCGTGTGTGAGGTGGCGTGGGGTAAGTGTTTGGGTTGTTAAAAATAATTAAAAAGTACCTAGGCAAGTGTTTCTCATCACCTAGGCGCCTATGGGGTCAGAAAGTGCCTAATGTGGACCCTAGTCATTTAATTTGTGAGATGCAAATTAAAAGGTGACTTTATGACTTAAGTGAGGGGGTGAGTGAATAGACACGCAATCTCATCCACTCATCTAATCCAATCTCAACCGTTCGATTAAGAGACTCTTCACCTACCACCATGAGGTCGACTAAGGTAGGAGGGCGCACCCTAGCTAGGGTTGACTCATCATTTTTGAGAGAGCAAGAGGAGGAGGTCGAGCTTGAGAAAGGAGGCAACATTTGCAGACCTAGAGCAAGCATTTCGAGGTAGCTAGCTAGTACGTTTTTCAAGGCAGGGTTCAGCAATTAATGCAATCCATACAATACGGATTTCTAGAGGTCGTACAGCCAATTTTATGCACAAAAATCAAGGAAGATAGCAACTAAAGTTTTGAGGAGGTTGGCACGCATTCCAAGGTTGCCATACAAGAATTTACTTGCACAGAAACCGAGGCAACTGCTGGCATTTATTTCTGAGTGAAATTTCATACAGTCCGTACAGATTTGGCATGAATTTCAAGGGTCGTACAGTCCAGTTTTGGGCACAAATTTCGAGGAGAAAAGGCACGAATTTTGAGGTGTTGTTCCTGCTGCATATTTCGTACATTCTTAGCTGAAAATTTTGGCACAAAAATCGAGACAATTCGTACAGCATTTATTGATGGGGCAGTCGTACAGTTGTATGGATTTCTGGCGCAGAAATCGAGGAGCATTTCCAAGACCATTCAGAAGGAGTTTTGTTGAAGAAAGTCTAAGATAAGTTTGTGTAATTTCTGAAGATGAATATGTTGTAAATGAAATTTCTCTGAAGCTCACAAATAATAAAAATCCCTCTCACTGGTTTTCCCCTTGTGGATTTTTCCAGGGTCGTTGTTAGACCAAAAATCATTGTGTTATTTTTCTGAGTTATATGTGTTGCTGATATATTTTATTTCTGCGTTAAACGATGTTCAGAATCCTCATGTTTCAGTTCTGAAAATTTATTTCATGTTGAGTTTAATTGGCTGTCATAAAACTGGGTTTGGGCATTAAACATTGGCTGAAAAATCAGCGAGACTTGAAACTGGATGGTGTCTGAAATTTTACATGGGCATGGGGTGCAGTGATAACAAGGAAATGTAAATCTTACCTATGGGTGCCTCTGTAGAGGGCGAGCTGCAACTTGTGATAGATACCATTCTTTCCTAGCCCATTCAATGCCTTTTATTCTTAGCTTTATTTCTTTTTATCTTTTTCTTTTATGCTTCAAGGGAAGAGCTGAGGGACATTGTCTTGGCTTGGTGACCAGAGGTGATAGCGTTACCCACAAGCATTTCACGGAGATGAGATGGCTATGCCACCAAGAGCCACTACCCTGGTTTGGTGACCAGATAGATGGTAGTGTCATACCGCTACATGCCCATGGTCATAATAGGTCGGCTCATGATGAGACCTCCCATCCACCAACTAATACCTTGAATGTTTATTATCTTATGGGTTCCCTTTTCTTACTAAGAAGTCTTTTACTGCTTTCTCGGGAATCCTTGGGCGAAGCATCTCAAAGGTTTTATCTTGGCTTTTAACTCTTGCCAACTACTTTTACCCCTTGGGCCTTTAGCCCCTTCTTTCCACAAGGCAAGGTACCGCCCTTACTAGTGTGGCAAATACCAATGCCCGAACAAAGGTAGGGGAAAAATGAGAGGCATAAAGATGGAAAGTGGTAGGTATGGAGGGAATGGATGATGACCTTTCATAGACTTACCAAGTGGCAACCCATCCTAAAGGGAGACTAACTTACTAGGACATCATGTCACCCTCCCAGGTATGTACAAGTTAAAGAGCATAATTTCCAAGAAAACGTTATGAAATGAAGGAGAATTCAACTCAACATATTCAACTGCTTCAATAATCAAAGTGACACATACCATGATACCTAGACTCATTACCTAATGGAGCAAGATTTACTGCTTTTTCAAGACCAGGTTGGTGGGATGGATGTTGTTGTTGTTGATAAATGGATTCCACTTGAAAAAAAAAGGGGCCCTCTGGGGCCATGCTCAAGTCATCCAGCTCTCGACACTCCATGTCTAGGACCTGTGGGCCTCGAGACATGATCTCCTTAGTTATCCCTAGGATAGGGGATAACATGCCACATAAGGACTTCACCATCTATGAATGCAACCCTAAAACCTTTCTTATCTAAAGTTAAGATAGAAAGTAAGTTCTTTGTCAAACCTAGTACATAGAGTACATCCTTCATCTACATTGGGGTCCCTGAATCAAGTTTGTAGGTGGACTCTCCCACTCCTTTGATAGGGTACTAGTAATCATCTCTGAATGTAACTTTCTGGGGAAAGCTCTTTTCTGTAACGCTAGAGAGAATGTCTCTTTAAGCTGTCATGTGCTTAGAAGCACCACTATCTATGAGCCAAGCATCTCTCTAGGTGAGACTGATCCTAAGAGGGCAGAGAATAAGACATAGTCTTCAATCTTTTCGTTAATCATCTTTGTGGGTGGCTCATCATCTTCAACTGCATGGGCATGGTGTATTTTGTTATTTCTCTTCTTGTGTTCTTCTCTTCTAGCTAGACAATTCTTAGTAATATGTTTCATCTTGTCACAATGGTAACATTGATAACAGGAGAAATCATTTTCTCTTCTTTGTCCTTTCTGAAACTTTTGGAATCTCCTTGGAGGGTGAGATTCTTTATGGAAATGGGTGAATCTCTTTGGGGAGTGAGATTCCTTATGTAGGCGGGTCTCCTTCTGGAAGTAAGACATTTTCTTTCCTCCTTTAGCATGAGCAGCTAGGGCTTGATCTTCATCCCTTAGTAGTACTGCTTCTCGGTTAGCTACTCTTGCTTCTTCTTGAACACATTCTTCCCAAAGACTGTCAAATTGGAGTTTCTCCTTTCTTGCATGGATAGTTTGGATGAAGGCATCCCAAGGTCTTGTAAGACCATTAAGAGTTGTCATTGTGAGTTCATATTCATCTAGGTTGTCTCCAATTGCTTCTAGTTGTTCCTTGAATTGAGAAACCCTAGAGAAATAGTAATGAAAGATTTCTCCTTTCTACATCTTTGTATTCTTGAGTTGGGTTCTCAGATTCATCTTCCGGTTGATATTCCTTCCTTCATACATTCTGGTTAAGGCATCAAACATTTCTTTTGGAGTATTCTTGGAAGACACTTGAGGGATCAAGTGGTCTTTAAAAGAGTCTACAATGATTCTTTTGGCCCTAACCATATCCTTCTGGTACTTTGCTTTGGTTGCAGCATCTGCGAGTTCTGGTACATTTTCCTTGATGAATCTTGCAGGGTCATTCTCTTCAAGAATGAGTGCAATCCTATACTTCCAGACACGGAAGTTTTCCACACCTTCTAACTTGTCAACAAGCTTGGTGCTTGCAGACATCTTGACCTGGAGCTGGGAAAATGACCAAAAATTGAAAGTGCTCAAAAATTAAATCTGAACTTACCAGGAGGTGCACTGAGATAAGGCAAGTAGACTGGTGTAGTCTGTTTTCAGAAAATCCAAATTTTACCCCTTGAAATTGGACCTACGCAAATGTGGACTGGTACTTCTGGTACTGGTTCTGGTTTCTTGGTTTTCTGGTACCAATGAAAACTAGGGTTTCACTTTCCAGAGGCTCTGGCCACTGAAAAGGTGTGCTCAAGATGCCAATGAGTTTTCTAGGCTAGGGCACACCTCCCTAGATAGTTTTTAGGCTGATATTATCTTCCAACAAAAAGCCCTAATTTTCTTGTGCGGCAACAGTGACGTTTTTGGTAACCCAGTGAAAGGTGCTCTATTCAATCAAGCTTTGATACCATGTTAAATTTAGAGTTGCTATTAAGTTCTTTTCAATTTACTGGACAATAATAGCATAAGCACGATCACTGAGAGAAACAAAATCACAAGGTACACAGCATTTTATCCTGGGAAACCCTCATGGGGGAGAAAACCCAACAAAAACTTCCTAAATATAAATTGTCAATACAATGCCAAGATAAAAGACCAAACACTAGAGAATATCTAAGACTGAGCAATGCGACTCTCTCTCCTTCCGGTAACTACTACTTCCTTCAAACTTGCACACTAGATGAGTGACTTGAGTGAGTGAGCTAATGAGGCGCCTTCCACTCTTATGTCAAACTCTTTTTTATACATAGTTAAAACTTTCAATTGGGATATATCTTCATAATCATCAATTGTCATTTGCAAATCCTTAATTTCATATTTTTTTTGCGAAAAATATCCTTAATTTTCTTTGTGGTCCATGCTAATAACAACATTAATCTCTTTTCCTTGAATACTCCCCTTTAGTGTAAATAATCCATGTTATAACGCAAGTTGTAGGTTGGGCAAAGCCCGACCCAACCACAAAACAAGTGCGACAACTTGGGAATCCTACACCCAATGTCACCTCGATGTAGGTCCCGCACTTCAAGGGTGACTAGATCACTCTAGGGAAGCGATTCCGATGACCCTAGGGGGAATGAGATGGAGATGGATAGAGATGGAAGTGGAGCCCCTAGAGATCAAGTCTAAGTGGAGTGAAATGTGGGAAAAGATGCCTTGTAAATCAAGTGATTGTTACCCCAAAGGTACAGTTCTTCTCCGAATGATTGTACCTGCCCGAGACACAAGAAAATCCAACTTGCAATGATGTATGTTAGTATGGATCAGCAAGTTAAGCTTGATGTCCCTAATTTGCAGCAGTAGATGACAGTTTATATCAGCAAGTAAGACATTCAAATCAGCATGTAAAACATAAGATCAATCAACAATATTATCAATGAGTATGGCAATCAATTATGACTGAAAAATGGCACTTTGAGGTTGAATAAAACAAGTTGTTATAACATGTATTTTCTGCAGAAAATTGCAGCCTTATGGCTGTAGCATTCATTCACTTATATCAGCAAATTACACCATCAAAATATGCCAACAGTTAGCCCAAAAGATGCGCCCTAGTTAGTAGAGTAAATGAGCAAAATTTAGGAGCTGGTCTAGGGTTAGTTTTGGAGTTATGGTTAGTAGTTTATCTTGGTTAGATCAGCCCTAATGGTTGTAGGTTAGGGTTTGTAACAGCAAGTTAAGTAGTGGGAGAGAGGGGACGCCCTAGTAGGGGAAGACTCCTCTCAATGAAGCAAACCAACTTCAAGCAAGAAACCTTTCTAAAGATAAAAATTCACGTTTCCCAAGGCAATAATTCTATATCTCCAATGCAAAAAAAATATGACTAGTGCCTTTACTATTGGGTTAATGGAGTCAAATAAAGAAATAGCTAGAGAGGTTACCTCCTTGGAGGTGTAAGCCCTTTTACTTCCCAAGGCAAGTTTCTCTAGCTAGGGTTTAAGCTAAGAGGGTGTATGCCCTTATACTTCTCTTAGCAAACCCTTGTTTAACCAATAACATGAAGCATAAAATGATGAAGACTATGGTGGGGGTGTACGCCCTTATACTTCCCACCTAGCTCCTAGCACAACAATCCTTGACTTGAAAAGAATGATAGCATAAGAGTAAAATAACACACCAAAATCAAGAAAGATGCTAAGATAATCCACCATAAAAGCTAGAAAGCATTCATCCAAGGCTAGCGCCTCACTCCTCCATTAACCATTCATCAAGATAGCCATAAACAAGAGCACAAAAGACAAATAGAGCAGAGTGTAGCGAAAATTTCAAACCAATACTTCTCACTAAAATATCCCTGATCCCGTTGATCAAGATATTTGCTACTGATCTATTATTTTGTCTTGCAGATCTTATACACTGGGGGTTTCTGGATGCGTTTCAGTTGTATGTTTGAGATCTTGATGGTTATTGCATGTGCATGTTGGTTATTGCATGTGCATGTTGCATATTTATGGTTTAAACAGCATATAAAGGATGCATGCAGAAGTAAAGAACATCAACCGCCCAATATCATGTATTATACGGTTCAAGCATGGAAATACAATAGCCTACTGGAAATATAGAATATAAACGCCAGCCAGATCTCATGGATCAGCACTGGAATACAATCAAATAACATAAAAATACCCGTGATCAGAAGATGATAGCAGATATGATGCATGCACGGACAAATCGACGAAAATATGCGATTCCGAAGAAATACGGTAACCGCTACTAGCTGGAAAACTCGTCCGGGAGTTCAGACCGTCGGAATACACTAAAAATTGCTCCAAAAGAAGCGGCCTGGCCTCTAGACTGAAATGGGTGAGTGTCGAATCTCGAATCTGGTCTCTTAGGCACTGGATCTGGACCCCTGGGGGGTTTGCGCACCTCATGGGGGCACTGGATGCGCCCCAAAGGATTCCACCAACGAAATCTGCTGCTATATGGCTCAAAACGATCGTCTCGACAAATAAGGAAATGGGTCGGAAGGATTTGCCCGGATCCGCTCTGATACTCTGCATGCAACACCAAATGTCTGTCCGGAAGTGCTGCGCCCTAAATGGCTGAATGAGTCGATCTGCAAATTCCACTGTCAGAATCTGACGATAGATGGCTCAATAGAAGCGCCCTGGCTGGATCTCAAATGGGTTGGAAGGAAACTGCAATCTGGATACGGATCTCGTGCAGTTCTCCAAACCCTCAAACTGACTTGCGCCTTCACTGACTGAGTTGCGCACTCTGCAATGGATACTCCTGAAAAGTACGGTGAAATACATGGATGGTATCTCCGATGGGCTAACATGTGTCTCTCAACACCGAAACCGATCATTGGTGGCGGTTTCCTCCAGAAATCCACAAAACAGTAAGCTCGGCTCTCCTCCTCCTCTGGGAACTCTCAACATCAAATCATAACAATGCATAATGAGGAATTAGGTCAAATTTCTCCCTTTATACCTTTCCCAATCTAATTCACCATTGACCTCAATTAAGTTAGGCGTTTTTCCTCCTAAAGTGATTAATTAATTAATTAAGTCCCCCTTTAGCACCTTTTCATTCTAATTCTTCATTGACTTAGGCTTAAGTGACTTTTTCCTAAGTATTTTGGCTTAATTCATCATTTAGCCATCAATTCCTCCTTATTTCTCCATCTTGTTACCTGTTTGTGCCTGACCATAGTCTACGGGAACATATAGACTACTAAGTCACTCCCTGTTGGCCTACTCTTGGGAACGAGACATCACACTCACAATGAGACAGAGTTATGTTAAAATGAGATCTTATGATCTCTTGTTTATACAAAATGTCACTAAGGTGACTTGTCCACAATATATGGGGTAAACCACAGGACTAGGGGTCAACAACCCTAATCTTGCCCCCTTTAACAAAGAAATATTAAACAATTCAACTAAAGTTTCACTTTTGCACAAATTAACCCTAATTTTACATGGACGTCTTCTCTTTAAAGGACATTTTACCACTTTGAAGAAGTCGTTGGTGTTGGAGAAGCATGGGTAGGCCTCCAAAGGCCACATGTCAAGCATCTAGACGATCTCATCATGGTGAAGACCCTCTTCTCCTCAAAACGTCCATGTGTCAATGAGTGGCACATCACCACCAAGCCCTAACCCCCCTAGGTGACATCATCCCTCTAGGAGTGACGTTTTGCCTCTCCTAGGGAAAACGCTTCGCATGTGTGGGCTAGGCTATGTCGTCCAAGTCAATCTCAAAGCCTTCCAAGTCTGATCTTTCTCATCCGGCATGCGGGCCCTTGGCATCCAACCTGTGGACTTGGGCTTGGCATCCATGCTAGCCCTTGGCATCATTTTGGTGTTGTATGTAGATGACCTATTCCTTACAATATCAAAGAAGCTCATAGCAGGGTGGATAGCAAATATGGAAGCTAAGTTCAAGATGAAGGACATTGGCTTCATGCATTACTTCTTGGGATTGGATGTTTGGCAGAGACCAAGGGAGATTTTCCTTGGACAGGGTAGGTATGCAGTAGATAAGATAAGATAAGATAATTTTATTAATGTCTGACTAATGACAACAAAAGTAGGTCAAAGGGACTGCTAAGTACAATGATGTCAATACAATGCAAGAGTACCAAAAGGTCTCCTATAAAAGGCAAGATGGAGAAAGTAAAGTGCAATAAGGTAGAGTATTAGAGAGTGAGATCAACTCTGAGGCATGAAGAACACTCGACCTCGAGCACAGAGACCTGCTCTGACGATGAAATGTACCATAGGGGATGATCTAAGGACAAGAGGAGCCAGAAGAAAGGAAATAGGTTTGTCATGGAATGAACCCATCTCTCCTACCATCTGAGGTCGAATGAAGGAAGCTAAGTATAGTAGGGTGTCCTGAGAGGGAGCTAGTAGGGAGCCTGGATCGTCCGTTGCGATGTCGATCGGTAGAGGTAGTGCACCGACAAGGTCTAGGAGATCTCCTTTGTCTCCTGGGAAGGGATCTAGTCTAGTCATGTCGCTAAAATCTCCTGGGGCGAGAGAAGATCCCATGGGTCCACACTGATCTAGAGTCCAGAGTTGCGCTAGTGTCAATCAGTCTCTTAGTGCCCCTTCTTGAGGGTAGCACTATGAAGGAGGAGGTGATCCATCGAATAGGGTCTGGTCTCATAGGAGGTTGAAGAGTATGGGCTTGGAGCCTGAGGGCCTCCTGTATTTCTAGGCATCGTTGATCCGGATACCTAAAGAATACCATGAGGTCTAAGTCCCACTAAATAAGCAACGAAATCGCCCCTTGATCTCATAATAAATGGGGCAGCAGAAGATGAAATGCTCCTCGGTCTCGACCTCCTGAGGTTGGCATAGTTGATAGAGTCTGTCTAGTTGGTCGATCTGGTGGTCTATCTCTACCCAAAGTCTATGAGATCCCACTCTGAATTGGCCTAGAGTAATGCAAAGAGCATGTACCCAGTGGCGGAATGTATATTGTGATCGAGCGATGAGTCCATCCCTAAACTCCAAGAAATGCTCAAGCATAAAAGGAAATCTTTGGGCGTAACCCACCAGGAGGGTTCGCCCAGGTGACTTGGATAAACCACCTATAGATGTCATCTTTCGTAATCTTGTTCAACACCTGTCTGGTCGATAGGAGATGGCCAGGTGCATCAAAGAAATACCAAAATGGAGGGAGGTGATCAATCTGAATGCCCACAAACTCTAAAATATCTGAAACCCCTGCAAACCAACCTCGAACCATCCCAATGGGCTAGAGAGGGCAATGGTCTCCGAAGAGCAATAAGCCAGACCCATGGCCACGCCTATGATCACTAACCTAAAGAAGGTCATTACTTCAGATTCACATATAGTCGATCCCACATTGTATGTGCAGCTGATAGGTTCCTTCATGTATCTGGTCAACACTAGGCAAGATATATCTTTTGCAGTGAACACCTTGAGCTAGTTCATGGTGGAGTCAAGCCAGGAGCATTGGGTAGCAAAGAAACATGTGCTCAGATACTTGAGAGGTGTACATCAAATCTTTCTTTAAATGGGTATGTGCTATTTTACTCGACCCCACCATTCCAGCATCTTTCAATGGAAGCAAATTTAGTATGGATTCGATGAAACATCCTAAGATGTTGTGAAATGGAAGTCAAGTGAAACGACATGTTTATGTTCGTCTGACCATGCATTGAATCTGGAGATCTCATTGGGTGCATTTCATATGGACATTGACGCGATCCCATTTAAATCAGAATATAATATCCACCTGAAGATTATAAGTCTGGATGATGTATATCTTGAGCTCACAGAAATGGGCAAACATATCAAATGTTGAGACTCGAGATATGAACATTGAGGTGCATATCAAATCTTGCTTTAAATGGATATGTGCTATTTTACTGGCCACACCCTTCCAGCTATGTTTCTAGAAAGGAGGAACACAATCCGGAGATTTCGCATATAAGAAACGTATACATTGTATATACAAAAATTATTCATATCTAGCACTGTATATACAAAAATATTACCAAACAGAAGAGGTTGGAAGGAAGATTGCATATTGTGGATAGGAATAAGTTAATTAGTGGACAAAGTCAACCTCTTTTCCGTTGAAATTTTTCCCCAATCTGATAGGATTGTGCTGGAAGTTATAGTTCCACCTTATTGATGGGAACTTTGACAATGAAACTTTGCTCTTAGAGGTTTTGCTCCATTTTAAGAGTACCCAGATCATCGGAATTTTGAAAAAACGAGTAGATCAAGGTGGAACTTTGCTTCGCCAGAAAAAAATAAACCCACCAGAAAGGTTGAGTTTTTCCACTTATTAACTCACTCCATTGTAGATACTGCAATATAAAAATTTAAATATTGTAATCTAAAGACAAGCAGAGACAGAATTAATTGGAAGAAAATAAATAAAGACAAACAGGGATAGAATTAGTTTGAAGAAAATAAACAAATTCATTCATAGTGAATTAATATAATAAAAAAAAGATTGTATTTCCTTTGCTGCTACAATGAAAGTAAGTCCAAACAAATTCAGTCATAGTGAATTAGTACAGTAAAAATAGATAAGATTCCCTTTTCTGCTACACTGAAAGTAAGACAATCAGGGATAGAATTAGTTTGAAGAAAATAAACAAATTTGATCATAGTGAATTAGTATACTGAAAAAAGATAATATTTCCTTCTGCTACACTGAAAGTACGTCTAAACATTTAGCCAATCAGGCATATGCCAAAAAAAGGCAAAATATTAACTTATCAGAATAAGGGATTTGCAGTAATATATATTCTTCTGACATTTGGTATATCTCAAATGTTCTGATCTTCTGACAAATCCTATGCAAAATGCAAATAAACCTAATCTAAATCTAGATAACCAGGCTCATTTCCTAAAATGGTCGCTGAGATTGAGCCAATTACAAAGCCACTACTTTCGTCCATGGTAGCATAATTCGCCCGAATTGGGGTTTCCTGTATGGAAATTTCGAATGCGTACGGAATTCGTCGAACATTCGGCTATGTACGGATACGGGCTCCGAGGACCGCTAGCCGACCTGTAATGTTTGAAAATTTCAGGCTTCAAGGACCACCAGCCAACCTTTAATGTTTGAAAATTCATTATAATGAAGTTATGAACTGTTATAAATATACTCCCCCGCCTTGATACTTCGAATCATGATTCATGGACTCGTCAATCCGAAGGCGGAGAGTCGAGATCACCCTCGAGAGTCGAATANATTCGTCGAACATTCGGCTATGTACGGATACGGGCTCCGAGGACCGCTAGCCGACCTGTAATGTTTGAAAATTTCAGGCTTCAAGGACCACCAGCCAACCTGTAATGTTTGAAAATTCATTATAATGAAGTTATGAACTGTTATAAATATACTCCCCCGCCTTGATACTTCGAATCATGATTCATGGACTCGTCAATCCGAAGGCGGAGAGTCGAGATCACCCTCGAGAGTCGAATAATCAATGGTATATGATATGTTGTGTTTTAAAATTAAAATATGTTTCAAGTTGCTTTTAATGAATAATCAATGTTACATGAACATCTTCAATGGTTGATGTATATTTTTAAATTTTTTAGAAATTGAAAAATACATGTTTTTAAATTAATAAGTAACCTACTTCCGTATTTTATCCGTACTAAATTTTTTCGTTACGTATTTTTTCCATATCGAATCAAATTCGTATCCGTATTCGTACTCGAATTATGCTACTATGCTTTGGTCAGTAGACTCCATCTTGTGGGTTGGGTTTGTATAGAGACTCAAACGAGTCACTCGTCATTCTTTCAAGTACTCTACCAAAGATTCGACAACTGGCTCCTCATAAAAGCACAAGTTAATGCAGGCTAATGAGCATCAAGAACAGGGATGTTGCAGAGTTTGAAATGACTAGCTGAGGTTGCAGATTTGGGATCACCAATGGCAGAAATTGAGAAGAAATTTAGGGCATTAGAGATGCACATCCCAGTGCCAAGATCTAAAGCATGCATTGAATCAGACAATTCAAAATGGGGATATGGTCCACAAACTTACCAGAAAATTGGAGAACCAGCTAAGCAATGTGGAGCCAACAGCTAAATCAAACTATAGACAATGCATTCTGGGTGATTGCCCTTCGTCGATCTCCTCAACTGACCAGCTAAGCCACAAACTCAATACTTCCCTCCGTACAAACTCAATACATCTCATCAATCTTCCGCAAAATGACCACTGCAAATCTGTGATTCAAAAATTGGAGGCAAAGCAAAATAACCACTGCACCAGCGGGTAACGGGGGAGTATAAAATGTTTATGGAGGCCTGTGGTTGAAATATTCACTCGAAAATTGAAATAGGCTTATAGTTTTTGTTTTTTACATGCAAGGAAAAAAGTGCTATCACCAGTAGGCTGTTGAATCACCTTATTATAACAAAAACCTATCCTCTGTAATGACCTGCTGAGGAGGTAACGGAGCAGACTCCCACTCCTACTGGATGCCATGGAGGGCTCTTCTGGTATACCCCTTATGGCCCATAGTAAGCCGAGTTGTAAGAAACTAACCAGATGTAGTTTTACCTTTTACTCCAGGAGGAAACGGAGGTTTCCACCTAGATAGCAGTTTCACCTCTTACTCCAAGAGGAAAATGTAGTTTCAGCCTAGATAGTATCCCTAAGTAAGCCAGTATCCCATAGTGGTCATCATTGTGGCTACCAATAGAAGGGCCAAGTGCTTACCAGAAGCAGCTAGCCTTAACTACATACATGTTGCAACTAATACTCATGGATATGAGTCATAGATTAATGACTTACTCTAAGCAGATAATCCCAAAAATGATATCTCATATTTTGGATCGTGGAAGCCCCTCAATACTTAAATAAAAGAGTCAAGTGAGGTCTAACTGAATAGTTCATAAGGCACAATACTTGCGAATGTTTTGCAAATGGGGTAGCAAGCTAAGTAGACTTGATTGTGGGGAAAACTCCACAATTAAGCGCACTTGAGCCAGAGGAGTATTGGGATGGGTGACTTCCCAATAAGTCCTGGTAATCAGGTGCAAGCCCCAGAAGTGAATGCAATGAGTGTTAAGTGAACCACTCAAAATCATGAGAAATTGGTCAGTTGCAACTACTACGCATGGATATGGTTCATAGATTAATGACTTACTCTTAGAGATAATCCCAAAAATCATATTACATTCATGTTACCAGAATACTAACCCCAATTACAGTTTAACCTCAGGCCAGATAAATGGAATACTAACCCCGATTACAGTTTAACCTCCGGCCCGATAAATGGACTTAGGGTTATTTGTTCATGTCTGGATTTAATTTTTTTTGGGTGTTCTATAAGAAATGGACCAAACTGGGACTGTTTTTTTTCAAAAGCAAAACCAATTATTGAAAAAATGGGATATCGTTTCTCGAGAAACAGCTCCGTGGGCTTAGTAAAGGAAATGACCGTAGAAAATGACATTTTTCATCCCGTTCCTTTTCTAGGCTGTTTTTTACAAGAATGAGAGCTCCCGTCCCGTTTCTGGTAAAATAGCCTTCCATCGTATTTCAATGGAAGCAAATTTAATATGGATTGGAGGAAACATCCTATGATACTGTGAAATGGAAGTAAAATGAAAGGACCTGTTATTAATGGGACTTCAAAACCCCCTACTCTTGCATGATTATCATAGAGAAAGTAATAGAATCCCTATTAAGATTTGCAAATGAAACACCCTTTTCTGCTGGCAGAAATTATTCAGGGAGCATCCCATCATCCCATTGGCTAATTTTTATAACTCAACCCCCATAGCACTGAAAAAACTCACTGAATTCAGAGAAATGATAACAATAATTTTTCCCTGCTCAAAGGAATAATTAACTCCAGATGTCAGACCCTGTAGAGGGTGCCGTTACCATGCCTTCTGTTAGAAAATGTCCTCCAATGAGCAGCTAGTGCATTAAACCTTTACGTGCAGCAAACCCATTCAATAAATTACTACATGGAACTAAAAAATGAGGCCCTACCATAGCTATCAACAAAGACAATGAAGCTGAAAATGCACGGAGAAGCATAAATTAATGAATTAACAAAGGTCGGGACCTGTCATCTGCGGCCTCTGTCCCATGCCATGAACGCCAACCGCTGCAGTGAAAAGATTTTGCAGCAACCCAATTTCTCGCAGTAATGTGGACGCAGAATTTATTGTATGAGAAGGGCTACAGTGGAAATGACTTCCCCACAATGATCCAAGAAAATGGAGTGTGGAAACGCTACAGGGTGTTGTTTACAAATCGAGAGAAATGGCTCCATTTCGTCAGTGATGCCAAATGGAGTTATCATTGTTGAAATAATGTAACTGCAAAGAGTATTCTTATTATTATTGATATACTATTAATAGGATCAATCCCCATTGTGGATTGATCACGTCGGTTATTGTAATAGGACCAAATCCCCTTTTGCGGATTGGTCAACAGACAATTATAATAGGCAGAATAAGAAGTCGGCCCCAGCAATTAATAAGAAGACCCAGAAACATAATAAAGGTGGGTTTACCCACCCAGTTGAAGTCGGCCCTGCCAGTGAAAAGACACTTCACACGTGCCAGACTCATATAAATACAAGAGGCTAGCGCCTCACTTGGATATAACTCACTTGCTCAGTTTGAGAGACAAGTTCTGATGTGTTACCAACAAAGGAGAGAAAGAGTGGCGCATATCTTGGAGAGGACTTTCTGTTTTAGCATAAAGATCTCTTGGCATTGTATTGGCTATCTATATTAAGGAAGTTTTTGTTGGGTTTTCTTCCCCTAGAGGGTTTCCCACAATAAATGTTGTGTCTCTTGTGATTGAGTATTTCTCAGTGATCTTGGATTATGCTATTGTTATCTAATGAAATGCAAACATCTATAATAATGGCTTAAACATTAACATGGTTTCAGAGCCAACCTGAAGGAAGCATATTTCGCAAGAGAAAAACGTCACTATCGTCGTACCTGCAAATTAGGGTTTTTCAAAAGTGAAGCTTTTCAGCTTCAAAACCACCTAGAAAGTTGCGCCCTCCCCCAAGGATCATTATGGCACCTTTAGAGCACCTTTTCAGTGGTTGGATCTCTCGGAAAGTGAAACCCTAGTTTCACAAAGTACAAGAAAACCAGAGTACCAGAAGTACCAGAGTACCAGAAAACCAAAAGCACCAATCCAAAAATCTGCAGATCAAGTTTGAGGGGGTAAAAGTTGGATTTTCAAAATTCTGGCTACGCCAGCATACTAGCCTCAACCTAGCGCATCTATTCCCTGGATCAGAATTTCAAAATTTGAAGTTTGAAAAATTAGGGTTTCCTCATAAAACCCTAAGTTGCAGTTGCAGTTGCAGTTTCAAAACCAGTTGCAGTTTCAAAACCAGTTGCAGTTGCAGCATCAGTTGCAATTGTAGCCGTAAGACCAATTGCAGTCACCCTTGAAGTTTTTAAAAGAGTTGGTAATGATTACTGCTGCTGCCAGATGGTGCCACCACCCGCAAATGATATCAAAGGTATGTACTCACATATGTTTAATAGTCAAACCTTAAAGAGCATTTGCAGGAGAAGGGATCTCTTGCCATAGATCCAGAAGGATCTCAAGATCCAACACATTCAGAGGAATGATGCAACCCAGGTGTGATTATTCTAATATGCATCTATTTTTCATGACATTATTTTAATCAATGTTGCATGTTAAAGCTATGATCAAATTATTAGAAGGATTGAAAGTTGATCATAGAGCTTATCCTCTAACCTAAACTTCTGTCCAGATAGCGTATTGTCTTAGTACAACAAACAGGTTGAAGAAAGCACTCCTCATCTTGAGTGAAGGAGACTTGGAAGAAAAGCAAGCACTCATTCCTGAAGACAAGGCTCCAGGTTTGATTAAATCAAGTTGATAAGATTCAAAGGTACACATGACAAGATGATGAATATAGTTGAGATAACAGTCGTCGTAGAGTATTATACTTGATAGCATGTGAGCATATAGAGGTAAATACTTTGCCTGATACAACTAACACCTCATCTAGGAGAAACCTCGTGTGTTAGTTCCAAGTTGCGATGGAAGAATGCTTGGTCACAACACTATGAGAGTGTTGACGTCATTTCATATTGTATTCCTTACCTTTAATCTTTGCTTCAGATAAATTATAAGTGATAGCTCTAAAGGAGCTACT
>JASDQU010101029.1:293014-323342 GCA_032191745.1 Picea mariana
TTTTCTTTTAGGGTTTGATGAAAGAGCCTTGCCTTGCCTTAGCAACATTCTCCCTCTTTAAGCCCTCTTGTCTTGATTTTGTATTTCATTTGAGCTCGATATTTGCCGGGAAGGAGGAAAGAGCACGAGGCCTTGCTTTAGCAACACCGGAGTGAGCCTCTCTCCCCTAGGGTTATGATTTTGAAGCCCTGCTTTAGCAGCACTTCAAAACTTATCCCTCTAGTCCTTTAAAATCTCACCTCCTTCAACTCTTGCGTACTTCACTTATGACTCCATTAAACCCTAAGGCACTAATCTAAGACCTCAAACGTTGAAGTAGAACTTGATCTAAACACTCTCAAACCTTTTGAATTGAAACCCTATCTACACTAACCCTAGCTCTAGCTAACCCTACTAAATCTAAGTTGTTGACGTCATCATTGAATATTTCATCTTTAATACAACAACGTTTACCTTATGAGCAATTGAATGGTGTTTTAAAGCATTTATTAATGAAGTGTTGATTGGTTACATTGAATGCCACATCATTCCAATATTTATTGGTGAAGTGTTATATCTTTTCATATGCTATTGATAAACATTGACTTCGTCAACATTTATTGCTAAATTGCTTACATATATTTATCAGATAGTCTTATAAAGTACTAACCCATTGAAATATAGCTTGCATATATCCTTTTTGTTGTTGTCTTTTTCCAGGCAGGTGTTCTTCATTGGAGATTTACTTTATTATTGGTTGTTTAGCCGGGACTTTCTGTTTGGGTGGTGACTTGTGAAAGGGGGAAACCTTATCTTGGTCTTATTAGCCTTCTGCCTCTTCAAAACCACAGGTCATCGAGGACGTCTCCCCTGGGCCTAACCTCCCTAAAGAGAAAGAGCCTTCCCATCGTGGTGACATTGGGTGGGATAGGTTCCTGTTACGCCAGTTTGGTCTTCCATCTCATAGTATTTTATCCTAGCTACAAATTGTGCGATAACAGTAACCTTATCACTGTCACCCCAATAGGGTACCTCTTTCTCTTCAGGAGAAGGAAAACCTCACTCCAAGGGATACGTCCCAGGACCTAGCTAGTTGATGAAGGGCAAAAGATACGGTGAAAACCCACCCCTCCCTCTGTTGTCGTCCTTATACACACTTGCAAACATGAGCCAAGTCCTGCTCACTTAGTGTGTCCTTGGAGGCACAATGCCTAGGTTCAAAGCCCACGTTGTCACTTTGAGTTGAACCTCTTCCGTCTAGGCTTACTCCTAGGGAAGCCAAGGGGGGTAGACCCTAGTTTCTAGATGAGATTTACATTAAGTTCTAGGAGTTGTTTTTAATTAGTTAAGGTTTAGGGGGAGTCTAACCTATGATGCAAAGACAACAATGCAAGATGCAAAGGTTTCTATGTCAAACAAGCCTTTCCCTAGGTCAACTACGACTAGTGCCTAAGGTTGGGCAAGGGGTCAACTAAATGTAAGGGTGTTTTGTTACAATATGATTACAAAGATTACAAAAGAATAGTTACTCTTCAAAATTGTTAGATACAAGTTCTTGCAATAAAGAATGTTAGATACACAATAATACAATACAACAAGCTAACCACGTTTGCTTAAATGTGCAAGATATTAAAAAAGATCAAGGCATAAGCATCATCAACACATCAAGCCTAAGCATGCCCCAATAGCACTTACTCTATTGGACTGCTCCTCAATGGCAACAACAACAATCAAAGATTCACAAGGACACTTTATAAAATGAAGAAGCTTTAAATGCAAGTTTTCCACAAGATTAAGACACTTAGTTAATCAACCACAAAGCATTACTTGTATTATGAGATTGAGAGATTAGGTTGCAAGTATTAAACCTTAAGATGTATCAAATTAAACCAAGGTTTGTTAATTGCTTAATGAGTTGAGGGTTTTAAGATTTGAAAAGATTTTAATTACCCTAACTACATGTTTAACCAAAAATCTCCTCCCTCGATTGCCAAATGGCTGCTGGATGCTCAAGAAGTGAGGCAACGAGGCCTACCCTAGCTTCATAGGTCAACCCTAAGAATTGAGTTTTTACAGAAAGAACGTTGCGCGTCGTGAGACCATCCTCGGCCTAGCACCTTCCGTTGCCCTCCTCAATCCCCATTTTAGATGGTGAAGATGGTGGTTCAAGGTACCCTATTAAGTCTATTAAGTATATATGTTAGACACTAAGGTGTATTAGAGAGTGCTTAAGTGACTTTTAGTTGCCTTAAATTGGTGATTTAATGTCAAAACCGAAATTTTTATGAGCTTAAAAAGTGAGTTGTTAGATGTGAGAATTAAGCACATTAACACATTTAGAGCATGTAAGAGCAAGTCGAATAACGATTTAGTTCATCACCATTGATTAAATCATTAAGATGAAAGCTTGTTATAAAAGAATATTAATGCACAAGGGCAAGAACAACTTGCCAAAGAAAAGGAGAGAGACTCAAGCTTATCACCACTTATCTTATGTTTGTTGAAGCATTAAGAGAAAAGCATTAAGTGTGAAAGGAAAAGCTTGAAACGTTAGATGTGTGCCTACACTATCAACTTATCCAACAATATATTAACTTGAGTGTGATGGCAAATGTCCTTAGAGATGTGATAACATGAAAAGGAAAACCACTTACTATACCATTTAAGCATTATCCATTTAGTGTGTTGGATTAGAGCATGTAAGCAAGATAGATCTTAAGAAAGCTTATAACATGCAACTAGATTTAAGCAAGTTGATTATGCCCTAAGGGCTTTAGGCTAAGGACTACTGTGTGAAGAGATCTAGATCTAGAATATTTTAACCATTAAAGCATTAGAAACCCATCAACACATTACTTATCCTAGCTTTACGATTTTGGGGGTTTCTCTCCCAAGGTGTAGGCAATTATTAAACTTAGAAAAAGCTTGAAAGAGAAATGGAAAGACAAGACAAACCACTCAAGGGCACAAGGTGGAGGCAAGCCTAACTTTATTGTGCCAAAGAAGTTGAGAGGAGAGTAAGCAACACAATTATTAACAATATGCTCACTAACCCCACGTCCTAGCTTAGACAATGACTTAGAAATGAGAAAACACTTGAAACAAGCTAACCCTAAGCTCACACGTGGGAGGTAGGTCGTACCAATTCTCCTCCCAAGCTATGAGCCACTAAAAATCAGCAAAAGAGAGTAGATCTATGCACAAGAAGCTAGAAAAGAAAGAAGAGAGGTTGAGATTTGTTACCCACTTGAAGAGAAGGGTCTTGGAGTGTTGTGTGGATGATTTTGGGTAGCATAACCCTCTCAACCTGTTACAAACCTGCAAAAACCAGCAAGCTATGCTTGCTGGAAAAACTACACACAACCAACAATGTGAAGAAAAATTTGTGTTTTTAGGGCAGAATTTTTTCTCATAAAAAACTTATGATAAAAGTGGATTAAAGTGACCAATCTACTATGTTAGGCTAGTTGAAATAATATATGGAATGAACAGCAATAAAAGAATGAGTAAAGAATGAGAAAAAAGGAGTTTGAGTGTGCTTTGAGGGAGGACTCTTCCTTGAGGCAATCCCCAAAAAACCCTTGAAGCCAAACCTGCAAAACTTGACAAGATATGATGCATACAAGAAGATAATATGACTGAATATGCTAACAAAATGAAATACTTGCACCCTATTAGCAAACCCACATATATAGATCTATAAGAATACTCGTTCTTAGATCTACCCAAGTAAAACACTTTACCCAAGAATCTAATCTATGCAACCATCATACCAAATTTCACAACATTACCTCATGTGTAAGCAAGAACAAAAATACTTGTTGCTCTTCCAATATCCTCCAAAGTTTCTCTTTTATTACTCAAAAATGGATCTTGGAAAAATACTTCCTCCAAAACCCTAAGAGTCAAAGAATGGATGAAAGATGGACAAGAAAGAGAGAGAGAGTGGTGAAAATCAAGTAGCATAACAATAGCTCAAGATATGGTGAGGAGGGAGTGAGAAAAGGGATCTATTTATACTTGGAGAGGCAAACCTACCTCTCTTGGATCAATGCCAAGTGTCCACCACCAAGCACAAGATGAGATCCCAAGGAGGGGGGCGCACCATCTAGGATTTGAGACTTGGATCAATGAGGTGGATGAGTTGTAAGGCATTGGGATGAAGCAAAGAGGGACGTGGGAGGCTAGGAAGGGCGTGCCACGTGAGAGGAGCCCCAACTCATTAAAATATTTTTTCTAGAGTTTTCCACATGAAGGGGGGGCGTAACTCTTCTAGGAGGGCGCACCATTTAGGGTTTCAACAAGGAGTGGAAGGGAATAAATGAAAGGAGGGGAGTAGAGTTATGCTAGGAGGTGACGTGGAGGGTAAGGGAAGGTAAACCACACAAGAGAGGGGTCCACCACCCATCAAAACTCAAGTTACAACGTTGTACCATGCTAGGGGGGCGTAACTTCCCCTAGGGGGCATGAGGGTTTGAGTGAAGTGAGGGGGTGAGGGTGTTTAAAAGGTTAAAACAAGTTGGGTTGGGTAGGTTTAGGTTAGGAAACCTCTCTCTATTCTTTTTCCACCTTTACATCATCCTTTTAACTCATTATTACAAAATTACATTTTCGCTATGTTATGACCTACCAATTAAAATTGTTGTTTTTGACTGACTGGGACTCATGGTGGACAAACCCATAGCAAAAGTTGTCCGACCGAACTGAAACTTGGTCCAAGGGTGTAAGGGGTCTCATTCCATTTCATTTGAGCACAAATACCCCTATCAAAAGTCCAAGGACCTAGTTTTTACAATTTTTGCTCAAAAATAATTAATTAATTAAATAATTGAACCTCCAAACTTAGGGAAATTTAATTAAAAATTAATTAATTAAAAAAATTAACTAGACTCGTCGGAATTTCGCGAAACTTTATAAGATGTCATGCATGGTCATTTACATCATTCCTATACAATAGTTACCAAAGGATAAGCCCATTAGAACGCCCTTCACCACTTTGGAGGAATTATTGCTAGTGTGAGGGAAAAACTCAAGAGAAATCAATAAGGCTGAAAAGCCCAATTGATAACCTGAGGATAAAAAATCCTCGGTGAAAGGAACTCTCCCAATGAACCGATCCCAAGGTAACTGACCTAAATATGACCCATGCAAACCTATTACATTATTGACCCACGCAGGGGTGTGGAAATTCCATTTACAAAAAGAAGTGTTGGGGCCAAAATGCCTTTTTGAACCAAATAGTCTTCGACATATGAGCATCTGATGATGCGTCTCTTCATGGCACATGGAGTTGACCCCCTAGTTGGATAGGCGGTCAACATCTAGCTCCACATGGGGACGTGTGTTTGATCTTCTCACATGAGACGAAGAGCATACGAGAATCCAGCACCTACAAAACAGAGTGCTCACAAATAACCAACATAAGAATACATATATACATAACGAAATAAACCAATGCTATAAACAACATCTACATAATGAAATAACTAAAGTACAACATCTATAATTTTACAAAATGAAATCTATGATACAGAAAAAATTTCTAAGTACATATTGACATAATGAATGAAATAATACAAAATCAGAATACAAGAAGAAGGGTTAGAGATACGTTACAGAGGGTGTCCCTTTGAACACCAAGTTTCTCATCATCTGAAGAAAAGTTTGAGTTGTTGCCCATTGCGTGGAATGTTGATGGGCTTGTTGATCGCCTATTTAGCCAGGGGTCAACTCACGTGCTGTGAAGATGCATCACCAGGTGCATATTTGATGAAGACAGTTATGGTTCTACTTGGGTATCTGATTACCCAACACAAAATTTTGTAAACGAAATGTCCGCACCCCTGCGTGGGTTAATAATGTAATAAGTCTGCATGGATCATAGTTAGGTCAATACCTCGGGTGTTTCCATTAGGGGAGTTCCTTTCATCGAGGGTTTTTTATCCTCAGGTTGTCAACCAGACAAGCTCCTGGCCGACTTCCCTTGAGTTTTTCCCTCCACATGACTTCCTCCAAAGTGGTGAAAGGCGCTCTGATGGTCTCATTCTTTGGTAACCTTGTTAGGAATATTGTAAATGACCATGCCAGACAGTGTAGAAAGTTTCGCGGAATTTCGTCGAGTCTAGATAGGTTTTTTTTAATTAATTAAATTTTTAATAATTTAATTAATTAATTATTTTTTGAGCTTATATTGTAAAACTAGATCTTTGGGATTTTGATAGGGGTATTTGTGCTCAAAAGAAATGGAATAGCACCCCCTACACTCATAGACCAAGTTTCAGCTCAGTCAGACTAAGTTTACTATGTCTTAGTCCACTCAGAGTCAGTCTAGGGCAAAACAGCAATTTTAATTGCTTAAGTGACATTAGTAAAATGTCAAAAACATTGTAATTTTGAGTTAGTGAGTGGATGTAAAGGTGGCAATGAGCAAGTTAGACCCTCCTAACCTACCCAAACCCATCCTAACCTTTTCCCAACTTAATTCAACCTCTTTACTCACTTTTTCAACCTTCTAAACTTTGCCCTAAAGGGAAAAACGACCCATAACTAACCAAATCCCTTGAAATCTTGCATAGAAACTTGAAAAGGCACTTCACACATGTGGTGCGCCCCCCTAGACATACCAAAACCCTAACCCTTACCAAAAACCTAACTCTAAACCTATTCTAACCTCTTACCCACCTTCTACGCTCAAAAAATATGGCCCCCTAGGGCAAGTGACGTTTTTCCTTGGTGGAGGTTGTTGTGACTTATTTGGGGCCCCCTCTCATGAGTTATGACTCCCTTTGACTTTCACATCACCTCCTAGGATGGTCCCACTCAATTTTTCTCATTAATTCCCCTCCATTTCTTCATTTTCACACTTTTTTTGGCCCCTCCAAGAGGAGTTACGCCCCCCCTCTTCTAGAAACTCCACAAATGATTTTTTTAAAAATTATTTGGACCTCTCACCTTCCTTGGCATCAATCCCAAGGCCTCTCACACCTCTTTGCTTAATCCCAACACCTCCTACTTTTTTCTACACCATAGATCTAGTTTTCAAACCCTAGATGGTGTACCCACTCATTGAGATTTGCTCATTTGATGTGGATGTGACACTTGGAATCAATCCAAGTGCCTTCACTTTGCCTCTTGAGGTATAAATACAACCCTTCCTCACCCTTTTTCCTCACCAATCTTTGTGCTAACAATATTATGCTGAAATTTCTCACATTTCCATCTTCTTGCTCTTGCCAGTTTGGCCATCCATTCATTGCTCTTGAGAGTCTAGTAGCAAACTAGTGGCTACAACACTCTCACATTTTGGTAATGAGAAAAAGCTTTGGAGGATCATTGGTGCATCTTTGAGTATTTTTTTTGCTCCATACACATGAGGTGATGTTGTTTACTTTTTGTTGATGTGTTCATGGTAAATAGATCTTGAGTTCAAAGTATTTTGCTTAGGTAAACTAGTTGAAGAGTATCACTTGCTAGTTTATGATTCATTTTGAATAGCCTAGGATTTGCAAGTAGTTTCGTTCTAGGTTGATTCAAGATATCTATCTATTCCATGTTGCATATGTTTCACTAAGTTTTGCAGGTCACATCAAAGGTTTCACTTGGGATAGTATTCGAAGAGGAGTCTACCCTTGAGGCTTTCTTACACTCCATGGCTCTTTCCTTTGCCATACAAATTTCTGTAGTCATTTCCACTTATTTTTCAGCTTATATATTGGTCTTAGAAAGGTCAAAAATATATTTTGTACTTCATATTTCCTTGCTAGAAATTTCTGTGTATAAACAGAAATTTCTGTTATAATATTTGGTGTTTTTGCAGCATTTCCAGCAAGCATTTGCAGGACAGGGATAGATCTTAAGGTGCAAGCTGCCAACAAACACCTAGGAGGCCTCCCAAACACCCTTTCTTGGTTTGGGTAACATCTCTCCTCTTCCCTCTTTCATATTTCTAAGTTTTTCTCATATTTTCTCATTCTTTTTGGGCCCTAAAACTAATCTAACTTAGATTACTTGTTTATACTTTAGATTAGCTATTCTTTTGTCCATATAACTCTTAGTTTAGCTTCTATTTCATTCATTAAGTTATTGTATCACTAAGCTACCCTCTTTGGCCAATATCGGGAGGCTTGCCACCACCTTGGCCATTTGAGTGGTGTTTCTTTCAAGTTTTGTTCTTTGTTCATAAAATTAATCTAATAAATGTTAACATTGCTAAGATAGTTCTTGCCTGAGCAGTAAGCCAGCAGCCTGTCTAGTCTCTTCATGTATGTGAAGGACATAAGATTCAATGCCCTGCTTTTCTCTGCAATTATATCTTAGTAGTGTTAATCTCACTTGCCGGCACCTTGGGGGAGTCATCCCCAAAATCGCCTTGGCTTTAAGGGAAATTAACTTGTGGTGATCTTCATGCTTAGTAATTGATACATCCTAGATAAGTTCTCATTTACAAGTCTCTTTCTTTCATGATCTTTCGTATGCTTTTACATTTCATGTTGAATGGTTAAATAACTTAGATATGGTTTCAATGCTCTAGATTTTTTAATCTCAAGTTATTTGGCAAATCTTTAAGTGCATATGAAGTGATGATGGTTTAGAGATCTCTCATTGTTGGCTAAGTTTCATTCGTTTCTTAAAGCTCTTACACTCTCATAACTTAGCATAACGTATGATTTGGATAATGGATAACTTTTAGATCTATTTTTGATGCATGCTTAAGCTCACGTCCTAGTTTGGTTTAACAATTATTCTTTGAGCTTACGTCTTGTTATGATTTAAAAGTATACTACACTCCACATATCTTGCAATAGCTCACGGCCTAGTCTTCACTTTCAAGCACATAGCATATTTTTATGGTTTAATGCTTCACATGCTTAGCTTCTAATTGCTCACAGCCTTATGGTTTAACACACACGCTTTGCACACATATGATTCAATGTTTATGGGTTAAGTGTTTTGGGTTTAACACATATATGCTCACGGCCTCATACATTTTTAAGCTCTCACACTTTAACACTATTGCAAGCACTTCTCACTTCATTGGTTACATGCTCATGGTCTAAATCTTTTAAGTGCTTAAGCTTCATCTCATTTCAGTTATAGCATCATTACATGTGAATGGTTCATGGTTTTATGGTTCAATATCTTGCAAGTACCTTTCATGTGATGTTTACTTTAATGTTTTAAACATTGTGCTATCATTTCGCTATTTCTTTACATGTTGATGGTGTATTAATCACACTCTTTAAGCACTCGTTTTACATATTTTTGCTCACGGCCATACGCTAAAAACTCAATTTTTAAGGTCCAAAAACTTATCTAAAATACACCCAACACACCTAAAGACCCACCCGAGGGTCCTAATAACTTATAGCAACATTTTAGGGGCCTCATTCATCTCCCTCCACCATCTAAAACGGGTTTGAAGGACAGTCCAGGTGGTAGTGGCGGGGGACCGTCCCGTGGTTTCGTTGGGGAGATCCCGTGGCTGGACTACTTCTTACTAGGTGCGGACTGACCTTGGAAGCTAGGGTAGGGACTCGTAGCCCTACTATCTTGAGCACCGGGCAGTTATTTGGGGGAGGAGAAAGATTGAGACACACACCTGGTCTAGGGGGTGGGAAACTAAAATCTTTAAGAAATTACACTTAGTTGCATAGATCACTTGTGTATGTTTGGGGGGAAGTAGATGTATCGATAGGCAAACATAACTTGTGATTATTTCATTACTATATCTATCTTTTGCAACTATATGTCTTTGTCTTTCATGTTGGTGTGAACATTGGATTATTATCTCGAATATCTTGTTGATCAATTATCTTTGTGGTGTGGATCAAGTAAATGATTGAGTATCCCACTTGGGGAGGCATCACTTGCTTTGATCCTTGAGTGCTTTGTGTGGTTATGCCAGTGAAGGCGGTCCAATATAGTAAGTGCTATTGGGGCATGCTTGGCAAATTGTGAACACTTACATTTCTTGTATCTTTGTACATTGTTGTATCTTTTGTTAATAGTGCAATAATTTGTAACACTTTGTAATTTCTTTGTAAGTTAAAGTAATCTTGGTTTGGGGTAGTTTAATTTGGTTTATTGAAAACATTTTGTAATTGAACAACCCTCAAACACAGTTGACCCCTTTGCCCAACCTTAGGCACTAGTCTTTAGTTGACTTAGGGAAAGGGTTGCTTATCATTTAGACTTAGACTTGCACTCGCATTGTTGCTTGTCATCATAGGCTAGTTTCCCTTTAGCCTTTAAACAAATAAAACTAACTCCTAGAACATTTAATCCTAAAATTAACTTAGTAACTAGGGACAACCCCCCTTGGCTTCCCTAGGAGTAAGCCTAGAAGGAAGAGGTTCCAGTCAAGGTGACAGTGTGGACTTGGAACCTAGACATTGTGTCTCCAAGGGCACACTAAGTGAGTTGGACTTAGCTCACGTTAGCAAGTGTGCATTAGGACGACAACGGGGCTCACCATCCAAATGACTGAGATGAAAAGAATTCGGGCCTGCTATTTCTCTGATCAAATATGGACCCAACCATAAGCTGTCAAATTTGCCATGTTTTCCAGGTTTCTCTCTGCCTTTATCCCATAACAAAACTGTATCCCCAATCATGAAATCCCTCTGTCTAGCTGACCTGTCGAAAGCCTTATTTACCTTACTCTGATTTCTGCAATTCTGATCATAAGCCTTTCGTCTGATTTCATCCAATTCGATGACCTAATTGACCTTGTTCTGAACTGCGTCCTGCTCTGTGGAAATGTCCTCCACTGATCCATAAGTAGGAAGTCTAAGATGCACTGGCAACCTAGCCTCCAAACCATACACTAACTCAAAATGACTCTTTCCAGTTGCAGCTTTCTTTGTTATTCTGTCAGCCCATAATGCATGTTTGATTTTACTATCCCAAGATCTTTTATTTTCACCAACTATCTTCTTAACTATGGTCATCAAATTTTTATTACTTGATTCTGCTTGACCATTTCTTTGAGGATAGTAATCTGATGCATGTGACAAGATAATACCATACTTGAAGAAAAAATATGACATTTCAATTGAACAAAAGGCCTTGGCATTATCTGTCACTATCTTTGATGAAACCCCAAATCTGGTTATAATTCTGTCTTCTAGGAAATCCATCACAACCTTTTCAGTTGCTGACTTTGTAAGAATGGCTTCAACCCACTTTGTAAAGTAATCCGTCGCTGTGATAACCCATGAATAGCCATTACTTGAATTATCATTAAACTTCCCGATGAAGTCCAAACCCCACTGCTGAAAAGGTGCTTCAACCACCACTGGTTGCAAAGGGAGTGTTGCTAACTTCAGCTTTCCTGTGAAAAGCTGACATGGCTCACATTTCCGAACAAACTAATACACATCTGAAAATATGGTGGGCCAATAATATCCTACTCTAAGGATTTTGTGGGTAGTAGTTTTAGCAACAAAAAGTCCACCACAAAACCCTCCATGGAATTCATCCATTAGTTTCTTTGACTCAACGTCATCCACACATCTAAGGATAACCCCATCAGGATTTTTCCATCTTGTTCCATCTCTAGTAAGGACATACTTCGAAGATTTTAACCTTAAAGCCCTTTTCTTGTGTCCTACTAGATGGCTTGGACAAGTTAGATTTTTGAGATAAAAGATGATGTTTGTATACCATTCCACCTATTCAAGTTTCAATAAATTAGGATGCCATTCTTCATTGTTGATTTGGAAAACCATACCCAAGGCCTTCTCATTACTTTCTGTCAACATTTTAGCCAGGCCTTGACCCTTAATCAATTTTGTAAGTTTGATTTCCAAATCATACTCTTGGATTTTAGAAACCCATCTACCCCTTGAGCCTAATCCTTCCACTTGAGATAGAACATCTTTAACCGCAGAAATAGGAACATAACCAATCACCTTGGAATATCCGATGAAGACTCTGAAATGCTTGAGTGATTTGACTAAGGCATAACCCTGTTTTTCAAACATGGGATACTTAAGTTCTGAATTTTGCAAGGCCCTACTCATATATGCAATGGGTTGTTCATGGCCTTGATCATTTTTCTGAAGCAACACACCAGTGATAGTGTCTTCAAAAGCAAAAGAGAAAATCTGAAAGTCCTTGTTGTAGCCTGGGCTAATAAGGACGGGAGCTTCACATATGGCAGTCTTAATAGTTTCAAAAGCTCGCCTACTTTCTTCATTCCATTCAAATTTTACATCCTTCTTGAGTAGCTTATATATAGGTTTCATGATCTCAGCATAGTTAGGAATGAACCTATGGACAAAATTAATTTGTCCCAAGAAGGATTGGAGAGCTTTCTTTGATGTAGGCAAAGGCACCTTACCAATGGCTTCAACTCTCTCTGGGTCCAAATTGACCCCTTCTTTAGTAATTATGTGGCCCAATAATTTACCTTCAGTCACCCCAAAGACTGAGTTAGCAGGATTTAGAGAAATACCAAATTCTCTACATCTGTCCAAAACTTGCCTAAAGTGGTTAATGTGAGTTTTCCCGTCCTTAGAAAATACTGTTAAATCATCTTGATATATTTCAATCAATTTCCCAATCAACCCCCTAAAGGCATAATCCATAGCTCTCTGAAAAGTAGCTCCTGCATTTGATAAACCAAATGGCATTCTGAGATATTCAAAAGTTCCCCATGGAGTAGTAAAAGTTGTCTTATGCATGTCCTTTGCTTTAAGTCTGATCTGATTATAACCCGAGAAACCATCAAGCATGGAAATCATTCCTGATCCTATTACCCTTTGAAGTAAGGTTTCCATCTTGGGAAGGGGGTAATGGTCTTTTGTGCAAGCAATGTTTAAATTCGTGAAGTCAATGCATATCCGAATTTATACAGTCTTCTTCCTAGTAACAACCAAATTTGAGCACCATGAAGAATGTATGGTTTGTGCAATGATACCTGCTTCTAACATTTTCTGTAACTCCTGTTGGACCAAAGGAGCTAACTTGGGGTTTAACTGTCTCAACTTCTGTCTAAAGGGTTTGGTTTCTTCCTTAAGAGGAATGAAATGCTAAATTACATCCTCCCTATAGACTTTGAGTTCATCATAATTAAAGGCCAAGACATCCCTATATTCTTTTAATAACTTAACAATTTCATTCCTTTCTTCTATAGGGGTAGTCTTGCCTATCTTTACCATCCTAGGCTCTTCATTAGTTCCAATGTTCACTTCAAGGTAATCACAGTTTTTTCTTTGACTCTTCTTTTTGCTTATGACCATCCTGTCTATCAAAATCCCTTTCTGAAGATATGACTCGCCTAGGGGGCTCTTTTTCCTCATTATCAATTTCTGTGAAATTACAACCCTCCTCTTTCATGTTGATGCCTAAGTCTGAAAATTCATAAATGTGAGTTAAGAACTTAATCACTTGTTTGTCATCATCAAAAACCTGCCAATGATCCACATTGTTAGGAACTGAGGGTCTAAAGATCACTTCAACCGAAATATTTTCATCAATTAAATTGTCTGGAAGCTGAAGTGTGGAAGTTGCGACTGCAAGTTCATCTGCCTTCGAATTTTGATCTCTAGGAATAGCAATCAAGTCTATAGCATCTAGGTCATTCATCAAGTCCCAAATTGCATCCCTATATCCTTTCAATCTTTCAGACTTGAAAGAAAATTTACTTTTCAACTGTTGTATAACCAAGTCTGAATCCCCTTTGATGTTTAGACATCTCACACCTCTATCTTTGCAAAGTTCTAAACCAAGGAGCAAAGCTTCATATTCAGCCACATTATTAGTTGCATCAAACTCCAATCTATAAGCAAATTTCAGCACTTTACCATTTGGAGTTTGAAGCACAATCCCGGCACCTTTTCCGGCTCTAGAAAAAGCACCATCAAAATTCATGTACCTACTTTGTCTACTTCATCATCTTGGACTTTGTCTTCTAAGGGCACAATGGAGTTAGACAAAATGGCATAGTCACCAAGACCCTCATCCATAAACTTTAATTTACTTTTGGGGTTTTTAGGATCTTCAATGTGATATCTTCTAAACACTTCCCGGTTCAACTTGAAAGTGTTCCCATCTGGAGTAGGAAGGGTGGCATAAGATAAATCCATTTGTAAGTTACCACCCAAATCTGTCGCTGCCTTTCTATTCAACAACGTTCCCCAAGCATTTGGAGCATCAATTACCACAATGTCCATCTCAAACATAATATCCGAAAATGCTGCTAAGTGTACTTGCAAACCCTTAATCAATCCATGCACTTCAATCGTTTTACTATCCATGGCACAAATGTTATGGTAAGGTCTAGATATTTTTAAGTTCAACTGTTGCATTACTTTCTTAGTCATAACATTTGAGCTTGCCCCTGAATCTAGCATGCAATTGTGTAACAACTTGTCATTCACAAGTAAAGAAAGGTAGAAGGGTAAATTCTTCTCATTTCCCCTATCCCAATTCTGTAGAATCATTGGTGCGTCCTAGTAAGCCACGGCTGGTTGTTTCTCAACAGAACTCTTAGGAGGATCTTCTATGGATTTAAGTAGCTTTTCCTTTTGAGAAGGGATCTTCATAAGTTCTGATACTAGGACTAACATCTTTGCATTATTTAGCCATCCACCTAAGTCAATATTCAAATCTGTATTAATAGGCACATTTGACTTAGAAGGAGATACCTTGGGAATACTAGTTTGACCTTTATCTTGACTTTTATTTCCATTCCTTTGGTATGTAATGCCTCTATACTTAGCCATTTCTGCAACCTGTTGGGGTGTGGGCTTGGGCCCATATTTTTTTATTGCCTTATCAACATTATTCATGAAGTTTCCACTACTCCCACGATCATCAACATCCATCCAATCATACCTGCTTCCATAGTACCTTTCACCACACATATTTATTTGTTCATTTCCTTGGTTTCCATAATCATTATCACATTCTTCAAGGAAAACTAGACAAGTGGATTCCTCATGAAGCTCACCACAAGGCCTACAATAAGGTATAGAGCGATGATCTACCAAGTTGGTGGATTCAAAAGGATTAGGTGGCCTTTGATCATTTTGGAGAGGTCTTTTTGGCCACTTATCATTTGGCCTATGTTGTTGTCTATTATTTTGGGCCCTCTCCATAGTGATCAATCTATTTTGCAAGGCATTAATCTTATTGGCATGGTTTACTTCCATTTGCTTAATTAATTGGGTCAATTCCTTGATCCTATCACTAGATGATCCTTGACCCTCATCCTTCTTCTTCTTTTCTTCATTAACCTTTGAAGAAGAACCTCTTGTGAAACCAGGAATGTTGGACTTCCTAGCCTCAAGCATATTCTGTTCAATTCTTACAATTGTTGCCTGTGTTGCTCCCAAAGTTTGAGGATCCTTATCCCTTAAGGCATACCTCATTTCTCCTTCAAATGCCTCAATATAGTAAATCAAGATTGCAGTGTCTGAAGGCTTGATGTCATTATGAAGGCTCTTCACCTAGCTATTAAATTTAGTGTTAAATTCTACCACCGTTTCATTTTCTTTCTTATGGCTAGTGGTAAGACCAGCACGCTGGAATCTATGCTCTTTTTTATCACCCCATCTTGTTCTAAATTCATTCAATATTTCATCAAGGGTGCTAAACTTTTGTGCATCAAAATCTGTAAACCATTCGGCAGCATCTCCTTCCAAAGAGTACACAAACAAAGTCGTTTTTACATCTTCTTCATCATGACCCCCACAATATCTTTGCACACACATCCGGAAATTCAGGATATGAAATTTGACACTTATAGCATTATTCCCCCGAAAGATAGGCAACTTGTCAATGGCTTTTTCAGGAACTGCGTGAGGGGCACCTTGGATTGCTGCAAACTTCAAAGGTCTCAAAAAGATACTCATTGTTACGTTAGGATTAAAGTGATAGCTTGCTCATTCTTTACTCTTCCTTGAGGCAATCCCAACAAAACCCTTGAAACCAAACCTGCAAAACTTGACAAGATATGATGCATACAAGAAGATAATATGGCTGAATATGCTAACAAAATGAAATACTTGCACCCTGTTATCCCTGATTTCTTGGGATAACTAGGAGATCATGTATCGAGGCCCACGGGTCCTAAACATGGAGTGCCGAGAGTGGGATTGACCTGAGCATGGCCCTGGAGGGCCCATTTTTCTTCTCTTTCATCAGACTTGTCTTGTCAGCAGCAGCAGCATCCATCACCTTCGGCTTGGACTTGTATCGGAGAAGACTCTTGCTCCATGAGGTAATTGGTCCAGGTATCATGGTATGTGTCACATTTGATCATTATAACCTTTAGATATATGCATCAAATTCCTTTTATTTCTGACGACTGCTTGGATCTTACGTTAACCCACTTGACCATGGTTGGAGGGATTCACAAGGTACCCTAGCAAGCTTGTACCCATAGGTTTTGGTTTGCCACCGAAGGGAATTTTGAAGGGCCATCGTCCGCTCCCATCATATCATCACTCTTACATCTTATCTCCCACTCATCTGCCCCATTCCCTTAGTCCAGACATTAGGATGATCTGTTTGTGGGATAACACCTTATCTCATGGGAAGAAGGGGCTAAAGGCCCAGAAGGTAAAAGCAGTTGGTAAAAGATAAAAGCCATAAAAAATGAAACCTAGAGATGCTTCGTCCAGGGATCCCCAAGAAGGCAATAAAAAGCCTCTNTTAGTCCAGACATTAGGATGATCTGTTTGTGGGATAACACCTTATCTCATGGGAAGAAGGGGCTAAAGGCCCAGAAGGTAAAAGCAGTTGGTAAAAGATAAAAGCCATAAAAAATGAAACCTGGAGATGCTTCGCCCAGGGATCCCCAAGAAGGCAATAAAAAGCCTCTCACCAAGAAATAAGAGGGACTCGAAGAAAAATAACAAAACAAGACCTAGCCAAGAGGATGGGAGGTCTCATCACGAGCCAGCCCATTATGTTCATGGGTACCTGGCAGTATGACATTGCCATTATCTGGTTACCACGCCAAGGCAGTGACCTTTGGTTGCATGGCCAAGGGAAAGGGGGTCTCATCACGAGCCAGCCTTATCATTTCTATGAAAGTGCTTGTGGGTAACACTGTCAGCTCTGGTCACCACGCCAAGGCAGTGTCCTCTAGTTGGTCCTTTAAATAAATAAGAAAAAGCAATAAAGAAAAGAAAGAATAAAGGCAATAAAGGGCTTGGAAAGAAGTGCATCCATGACGGGTACAGCTCACCTTCTACAAAGGCACCCACAGGTAATATCACCCCTGTCTTTCACTCTACCCGTATGTCTGGACATCCCTTGACCACATCACCTCGTGTTACATGGCTTGGATGATATCCTCTGGAAACTTTCCTTCTCTTATGGATGCTGGCCCAATAGGGCATTTTGTCTTTTTCTTCGACTTTATATAGTAGGTCATTGTAATGTCTTTGAGCTATTGGATGATATATCAGGGGTTTTATGCATGCATTTGATAAAATTAATGATGAAATGTGATTGACATAGCTATGATCCCTGTGACTAATGAGCCGATGGAGGGCAAAGTTTTTGATGTGCAGGACCATACCCAACAGACAGATACCAGTTGGACTGGTACACATGAGGAGATGATTAGTTCGGACCTCCATGGGGCTGAAGAGCCCATCAGATGGTTGCTAGGACCCCGTCAGGGGCAGAGACAGGACAGTGATTGGATGAGCCTTTGTACATGAGAAGAAGGACGTTCCACCCAGGACACTTTGGCTGAGCCCAGCCCAGGGGGGTTGACCCACTTCAGATGGAACGTTTTCCTTTTGATGGCCAGGACATCACCCAAGAGGCTTGGACGTCATCTTGAGCATGTGGCAGTTTGATAGGATGGCTGGCACGTGTGGCAGCTTGGAAGAGCCCAAAAAGGGCTAACGTCTGACTTCTGGATGTTGGACTAGCCCCAAAAAGGCCCAATGTCTCCCTCATAGGGGCTTGACGTCTCACTTTTTGCTCATTTTTGTCATTTACTTAGCAGATAATGTAAAAACAGTATGATTTTGGTTTGTAGCCTTGTCGGCTATTTTTAATGACCTAATTTTAATTAAAAGGTCATGATACACTATATATTGAGGATGTTTTTCCCTCATTTGAACATTACACAACAACTCACACTTGTGAGCTCTGATTTTTGCGCCCTAGTTTGGGTATTTGGTCTTTTAAAGGAGGCGCACTTGTTGATGGAAGGCTTTTCTTGGCATATTTTGGCATTTCTCTTGAGGAAGGTTTACAACTAGGGTTTGCACATGCTTTTCTTCATGATATATATGTGTTTTTCCTGCAAAACTTCTTGATTGAATGGTTGTAGGTTAGTATTCTTGCATTTACTTATAAATTTGTTGATTTTAAAACCCTAGGTGACAAGCACACAAGTAGGTCCTTGTCATATGTCCCCTTAGAAAGATTTTTTCAGCCATTGAGGAAGGAAGAAAGAGCCTAGCCTTTGCTACACTCTTCTTACTTCTTCCCTTAAGCTAGCTTTGATTTTAAAGGTTAAAAGGAGGGTGACGTCCTAGGCCTAAGTTATCTACACCTAGGGCCATCCATCTTTTAGGGTTTTAGTGATAGAGCCTTGCCATTGCAACACTCTCCCTCATTAAATCCTCTTGTTTTCAATCTTTTCCTTTGCTAGCCGTTTTGCCAAGTTTGACCTAAAGAAGGAGGAAAGAGCACGAGGCCTTGCTTAAGCAACAACGGAGTGAGCCTCTTTCCCCTAGGGTTTTAATTCTAGGGCCCTGCCATTGCAGCACTCTAGAACCCTTACCTCTTGTCTTTAGCCTATTGCTCCTTCAACTTTGCGTTCTCTCCTTGAATGACTCCATATACCCTTAGGCATTGATCTTAGACACACAACATTGAAGTCCTAGTGTCCAAAACAACTCTCAAAACTGTGAATTTTGAAACCCTAACTAACTAAGCTAACCCTAACTAGGCTGACGTCATAGTTGGTTATCCCATCTTGACGCAGCAAACATTAATAATAAGCAATTAGATGATGGTTAAAGGCATTTACTGAGTAAATGAATGATTGGATATATTGTTTGTTGCATCATCTCAATAGTTATTGATGAATTGATACTTCTACATTGCTATATTGACAAAACGTTGATCTCATTAATATCTGTTGTTTCATTGCTTATACATAATTGTCAGATAGTCACATGAAGTACTAACCCACTGAGTTATAGCCTATATATATATATTGTATTGTTGTTGTCTTGTTCCAGGCAGGTGTTTTCATTTGGGCATACACTTCATTTATTGGTTGATTAGCCGGACTTTCTGACCTTGGTGGTAACCTGTGAGGAGGAACTTTTCCCTTGACTTCTATACTTTGACCTCTTCAAAACCCCAGGTTACCGGGGACGTCTCCCCTGGGTTAACCTCCCTAAATAGAAAGGACCTCCCCATTGAGGTGACATTGAGTGGGGAAGGTTCTTGTTACGCCAATTTGGCCTCAATCCTCTAGCCTTTAGACTTAACTACAAACTGTGCGATAACACACCCTATTAGCAAACCCACATATATAGATCTACAAGAATACTCGTTGTTAGATCTACCCAAGTAAAACACTTTACCCAAGAATCTAATCTATGCAACCATCATACCAAATTTCACAACATTACCTCATGTGTAAGCAAGAACAAAAATACTTGTTGCTCTTCCAATATCCTCCTAAGTTTCTCTTTTATTACTCAAAAATAGATCTTGGAAAAATACTTGCTCCAAAACCCTAAGAGCCAAAGAATGGATGAAAAATGGACAAGAAAGAGAGAGAGAGAGAGTGGTGAAAATCAAGTAGCATAACAATAGCTCAAGATATGGTGAGGAGGGAATGAGAAAAGGGATCTATTTATACTTGGAGAGGCAAACCTACCTCTCTTGGATCAATGCCAAGTGTCCACCACCAAGCACAAGATGAGATCCCAAGGAGGGGGGTGCACCATCTAGGGTTTGAGACTTGGATCAATGAGGTGGATGAGTTGTGAGGCATTGGGATGAAGCAAAGAGGGACGTGAGAGGCTAGGAAGGGCGTGCCACATGAGAGAAGGGGCCCCAACTCATTAAAATAATTTTTCTAGAGATTTCCACATGAAGGGGGGCATAACTCTTCTAGGAGGGTGCACCATTTAGGGTTTGAGCAAGGAGTGGAAGGGAATAAATGAAAGGAGGGGAGTGGAGTTATGCTAGGCGGTGACGTGGAGGGTAAGGGAAGGTAAACCACACAATAGAGGGGTCCACCACCCATCAAAACTCAAGTTACAACATTGTACCATGCTAGGGGGGGCGTAACTTCCCCTAGGGGGCATGAGGGTTTGAGTGAAGTGAGGGGGTGAGGGTGTTTAAAAGGTTAAAATAAGTTGGGTTGGGTAGGTTTAGGTTAGGAAACCTCTCTCTATTCTTTTTCGACCTTTACATCATCCTTTTAACTCATTATTACAAAATTACATTTTTGCTCTGTTATGACCTAGCAATTAAAATTGTTGTTTGGACTCCTGGTGGACAAACCCATAGCAAAAGTTGTCCGACCGAGCTGAAACTTGGTCCAAGGGTGTAAAGGGTCTCATTCCATTTCTTTTGAGCACAAATACCCCTATCAAAAGTTAAGGACCTAGTTTTTACAATTTTTTCTCAAAAATAATTAATTAATTAAATAATTAAACCTCCAAACTTCAAGAAATTTAATTAAAAATTAATGAATTAAAAAAAATATCTAGACTCGTCGGAATTCCGTGAAACTTTCTAAGATGTCATGCATGGTCATTTACATCATTCCTAAACAATAGTTACCAAAGGATAAGCCCATTAGAACGCCCTTCACCACTTTGGAGGAATTATTGCTAGTGTGAGGGAAAAACTCAAGGGAAATCAATAAGGCTGAAAAGCCCTTGATAACCTGAGGATAAAAAACCCTCAATGAAAGGAACTCTCTCAATGAACCGATCCCAAGGTAACTGACCTATATATGACCCACGCAGACCTATTACATTATTGACCCACGCAGGGGTGTGGAAATTCCATTTACAAAAATAAGTGTTGGGACCAAAAATGCCCTGTAGAACCAAATAGTGTTCAACAAGTGAGCATCTGATGATGCGTCTCTTCATGGCACATGGAGATGACCCCCTAGTTGGATAGGCAATCAACATCTGGCTCCACATGGGGACGTGTGTTTGATCTTCTCACATGAGACGACGAGCATACGAGAATCCAGCACCTACAAAACAGAGTGCTCACCAATAACCAACATAAGAATACATATATACATAACGAAATAAACCAATGCTATAAACATAAGATGAAGGACATTGGCTTCATGCATTACTTATTGGGGCTGGAGGTTTGGCAGAGACCAGGGGAGATTTTCCTTGGACAAGGTAGGTATGTGATGCAAAGCCCCTAACCTCGCAGGGTCTATTGACCTCCCGGTCTATGGATCTTCCTCTATTCTCGAGCTGAAGCAGCTCTCCAGGTCCCTGCTGGAACCTCCACGAAAACAAATCCACATGTCCTTCTTACGAAACTACATCGGCGCGAATAAGCACTAGGAGTAAGTTTCCTCTCCACGTGACCAGTGACCACTGGTTGTAACCACAGGCCTAACCAAAAGGCGCTCCGTGACTTCATGAACCTTGGGTGTTCTGCCGCGAGTTTCCCCGAACTCCGAACTAGAGCTTAGTGAACGCTAGCTCCTCCCTTTATCCTCGGACAATGTGACCTCCAGCTATGACTTGGGGCCCAACTCCCCAAATACTTCGGGACTTCGCACTTCGCCAATGCCGAGAGCTTAGCTCATCTCCTTTCTTCCGAACCACGAGTTTTACTCGTGCTAGATCGACGGTCCACTATCTCCCGTGATCCAATGGTCCAGGTCTACTCTCCACGAATCGTGATTTCGCGACTCGCGACTTCCGAAAGTAGCTTCCTCCACTCTTTCAACTCCCGAAATGTCGATATTCCAGAGTGCCAAATCAACGGCTCACCCTCCTTCAGATCTGACGACTACTATCTCTCCTGAGCTGGCGAGTGTTGAAAGACTCTCGCCCTTATCCTTCTCGCAGATCTACTAGATCCAACAGTCCACGGAAATCGGTGTTTCTCCCTTCAGGAATTTCCACCATCCGTCGAGACTCTCAGTGTCTCCTGGCCAAATAACTCGGCGTCAACCCTTCTCAGCTTGTTTCCACGAGGTGACTTCAACCCTCGTCTTTTCTCTGAACTTCTCCAAGTCTCTATCCTTCCTAAGCTTGATCCTTGCTGCAAACTCAAGGATTCTAAGAAATCCTGCACGCACTCCTTGCGGCTTCCACAATAACCTCTGGTTATTCGACAACTCCAACTTCACGCACTCCTTGCGACAAAATTTCTTCAACCACTCACTTGGGTTGGAAAATTCTAAGACTCTCCTCAGCCTGCGCACACCTTGCACGGCTCTGTGCTATGCTCGCACTTCTACTGGTATAAGTTAATGATGTCTCTCCTGAGCTTTCTGAGATAAAACTCAGAATCTTGTCGATGCACTCCTTGCGGACTTTCACTGCACTCCTTGTAGGAATCCTCAGGAAGAGAAACAATTGAAACTCATACTCTCCTCACGGACTTCATACATTCAACATGAAATCACATACATATGGCATTGAAACAAATGCATAACAGAGAATATAAACAAGTCGTAAACATACCATTCAATAGATACACAGAGCATTCATAATACACCATGAAATTGGATCAAAGCATTCTTATATTAATTCAAGTGATTTTGTACATAGTTCAACAGCAACAGCTATCTGCTCATACAACTTCTATAGTCTTTGTTCTTCTCTACTCTCCTATGCTCTTTTGCTCTCTTACAATGAGAATGATAATACCATACAAATGCCTCTACAAGGGAGTCTTCTTGAGGTTTTCCCTCCTACAACCTTAAGCTATCTTATCGAATTAAAGATTACTACCTACTTTACATTTATTACAATAAATGCCTACAACCGACAGATGAGAGCGAACGCTCAAGATCTGTATTACAATCCCCAAAACATTAAAAGAAATTACATCCTTCCAGCTATTACATTAATGAGTTTGTTTTCGAGAGTTCAAAATGCGCATTGGTGTATATCCAGTTGTCCTCCACTCGCGTTGGTGTATATCCAGTTGTCCTCCACTCGCGCTTGTTGATGATGCTCCTGCATCAGTATGCAGTAGATAAGATAAGAAAAGATAATTTTATTAATCTCTATCATTAAAAGCAATTACATCCTTCCAACTATTACATTAATGTGTTTGTTTTCGAGATTTCAAAATGTCTTCAAAATGCACGATGGTGTATATCCAGCTGTCCTCCACTCGTGCTTGTGGACGATGCTCCTGCATCATACTCCTCTGGCTGAAAAATTCATGGACTCCTGTCCATGAGCTCCTGCACCGTCTGTCCATGTTCCGGAATATCTGCTTCACTTTCCCAACTGGCATCTTCAATCGGGTGTCTTTTCCACTTTACCAAATATTCAAGATATGTCTTCCTCCGGGTCTTCTTGCTAACTCTCTGATCAATGATCTTTTCCATCTGCAGCTTTTCAGCTATAAGCATCTGTTTGACCCACTGAATTTCCTTCTGATCCTCTACTCCATCTGCTCTGTAAGGATACAGATCTGCTACGTTGAATATGGGTGATATGCCCACATCATCTGGTAATTCTATCTCATAAGCATTTGCCTCAAACTTCCTCAAAATTTTACACGACCCTATTTTCTTCATTTTTAGTTTATTAAATGTTCCCCTTGGGAACCTTTCTTTTCTGAGGTGTGCCAAAACTAAATCTCCCACTTCGAATTGAAGTTCTCTCCTGTGTTGATCTGCTTTGCATTTGTATTCCTGGTTGGAACGCTGCAACCGCTTTTAATCTTGTTGTGGAGCTCTTGCATCTCTGCTGCAAAATATTCCACTCCAGCACTCCTAAACTCACTCTGCTCTAAGTTCCTCAACTCAGATACTCCTCTTGGATGCATTCCATACATTATCTGAAATAGGCTTTGTCCTGTGCTCCTGTTAGGTGAGTCATTATATGCAAATTCCGCTTGTGGCAGAATCTGATCCCACTGACTGTGATGTTCAGCTACCAAACTCCTCAATATGTCCCCCAAACTTCAATTTACTACCTCAGTCTGTCCATCCGTCTAAGGGTGATATGCTGAACTAAAAGATAAATTCGTCCCAAGCTTCTTCCATAGTGTCCTCCAGAAATGACCAACAAATTTGGTATCTTTGTCTGAAACAATACTCTTAGGTAACCCATGAAGTCGAACAACTTCTTTGAAAAACAGATTTGCAATGTGTGTTGCATCACTGGTTTTCTGACATGGAATAAAATGTGCCATTTTGGAAAATCTATCGACTACCATGAATACGAAATCACAACCTCTCTGTGTCCTTGGTAGTCCCAACACAAAATCCATGCTTACCGCGTCCCGCAGTCTCTCTGGTATTGGCAATGGTTGATATAACCTAGTATTCTGTCTTTTCCCCTTTGCGTGCTGGCAGATTCTACGTCTATTCAAAAATTTCCACACATTTGTCCTCATTCTTGGCCAATAATACAAATTGTTCAATTGCGCAAATGTTTCATCATGGCCGAAATGTCTAGCCAATCCCCCACTATGTTTTTCCTTCAAAAGGTTTTCTCTCATAGAACTCTTTGGGATACACAACTGATTTCCTTTGAATAGCAATCCATCCTGAATTAAATATTCAATCCATTGGCTTCTATCTCTCAAAATAGGATTCTCGCATGCTTCATAAGCATCTTTGAAATATGAATCATCTCTGTACATTTCCTTAAGGCTATCAAAACCTGAGGTCTTCACTCGAAACTCCTGCAGAATCAAACATTTCCTGCTCAATGCATCAACAACCATGTTAGTATTTCCAGAAATGTGCTTTATAACAAAAGTAAAGTTCTACATGAACTCAACCCATTTTGCATGTTTCTGGTTCAATTTCTCCTGTCTGGTTATAAATTGTAAGGCCTAATTGTCGCTATACAAAACGAACTATTTTGGAACCAGGTAGTGCCTACATTTTTTCAGTGCTTGTATGACTGCATAAAATTCTTTATCATAAGTAGAGTAATTTCTTTTGGCCTCATTTAGTTTCTCACTGAAGTATGCAACTGGTCTATTGTCTTGACTTAAGACTGCTCCAATCGCGAATCCACTTGAGTCACATCTCACTTGAAATGTCTTACTGAAATCTGGCAGAACCAGAACTGGTTGTTCAGTTATCTTCTCTTTCAACAACTTGAAACTTTTCTCTGCCTCCTCTGTCCAATGAAAAGATTTATGTCTTTTCTTGACTGTGTCCATCATTGGTGCACAAATCCCACTAAAATTTCTGATGAATTTCCTGTAAAAACTGGCTAATCCATGGAAGCTTCTGACTTCAAAGATATTCCTTGGCGACGGCCATTCTTTGATTGCTTTTACCTTCTCTGGATCCATCTTCAACTCATTTGAAGAGATCACAAAACCTAAATAAATAAGCTCCGTCTTCATGAAAGACGACTTCTTCAGATTTATCAGCAACTTCTCTTGCTACAACCTCCTCATTACTGAAGTTAAATGCCTCAAATGCTCTTCCTCAATCTTACTGAAGATCAGTATATCATCAAGATATACAATTACAAACTTTCCAATGAAATCTTTCAAGACTTCGTTCATCAATCTCATGAAAGTACTTGGCGCATTCGTCAAGCCAAATGGCATGACAAGCCATTCATACAGTCCTTCAATCATCTTGAATGTTGTCTTCCATTCATCACCTTCCCTCATCCAAATCTGATGATATCCGCTTTTCAAATCAACTTTTGAAAAAAACTTTGCCCCACTCGAGCAATCCATCAAGTCATCCATCCTGGGTAAAGGAAATCTATACCTGATGGTGATTTTGTTTATATCCCTCGAGTCTGTACACATTCTCCATCCGCCGTCTTTCTTTGAACTTAACACTGTTGGTACAGTGCATGGACTCAAGCTTTCTATAATCAACCCTTTGTCCATCAAATCCTGGACTTGCTTCTTAACCTCTGCATTCTCCTGCGGCGTCAATCTGTACGTGGCTTTGTTTGATAAACTTGCTCTTGGTATAAGGTCAATGTGATGACTTATACTTCTGATGGGTGGCAAAGAACAAGGCAAATCGTCCACCACTATATCAGCAAAATTTTCCAGTAGTTCCTGAATTTCTTCAGGTAGATCATCTATTGAGGTACTGGTCAAGATGACTCTAGGTTTTCTTACCACAGCAAACTGCATTTCTTGATCTTTCTTGACTTCATCCAGAAGTTCCTTCCCACTCATGAGAAGTATAGTATTGCTTGCTTCTTCTTTCACCTTCTTGTCTTCAATTGGCAGCAACATATGCGTCCTGCCATTCTTCTCCAAGGTATAAGTATTCTTTCTTCCGTCATGAATAACATTTATGTCATATTGCCAAGGCCTCCCCAACAAAAGATGACAGACATCCATGGGAATTATGTCACATAAAATCTCATCTCTATAACCCCCTATCTTAAATTCAACTAAACATTGTTTAGTGACTGCTACCTGATGTCCTTTTTGCAACCACTTTATRCGGGCTTGGATGTGCAACGGTCTCCAATTCCAGCTTCTTCACCATTTCTGTGGATACTAAATTATCCGTGCTTCCACTGTCAACTATCACCTTGCATACCCTATCTTTGGTTTTGCAAGCAGTCCTAAACAAACTGTTCCTCTGGACTGGATTCTCCATCTCTTTCTCTRGCTTCAAGAGAATCTTCCTCATCATCAAGGATCTTCCACCTTCTGCATCTTCTGCCTCAACATTTCGCCTTTGAGCTTCTGAAATGTGAGCTTCGCCTCCTCCATCTCTTTTTCTATMGGGACATTCCCAAGACTTGTGTCCTATCTTCCCACAGACAAAACACTTTACTTCACCTCCTCTGCCTTTTCCTCTTCCTCTTGCTCGAGGAAAAGTGTTCCTATCGGCATATTGTCTTCCTTGTGAACTTCCTCCCCTTTTTGGGTGGTTATGAGGCTTCTTTTCTTCATCCTTGGGCTTTTGTACTCTGTCCTGGGCAATTGCTTTTCCTCTGCTCTGACTTCTACCTCTTCCCCTTTGACCTTGCTTTCTGGCCAATTTCTCTTCTACCTTCAGAGCAAACCTGATAAGCATCTTCCACATTTCTGATTGTCACCATGCTCATCTCGTCCTGAATCTCATATCTCGGGCCATTCATATATCTGGCGACCTTTTCATCATCACTCTGACGATGACCAGCTCTAATGTTAAGTCTGTAGAATTCCTCAGTGTATTCCTTCACTGTCATCCCTTTTTGTCTCAAATTCTGCATTCTTCGAAACATATTGATTTGATAATCTCTGGGTATGAACTTGACTTTCATCTTTGCTACCATTCTATCCTAGCTTTTAATTCTTTGTTTTCCCTTGCAACGTCTGTCAGCCTGCAGTTCATCCCACCACAATGTTGCATGTCCTTTCAGTCTAGTGACAGCGTGCTTTACTTTCTTATCTTCTTCAACATCCTCATAGTCGAAGTATTTATCTGGAGCTCTAAACCAATCTAGCAGCTCCTCAACGTCTAAGTTGCCTTCATACATCGGGATGTCCAATTTTGCTCTAGCACCTATCCTTGCAACAGCTTTAAATAGACGTTCTTCTGCAGCATCTTCGGCTACAACTTCTTCTGCTCCTTCGTTCTCGCTTTCAGCCTCACTAATATCTCCAGTATCAGGTGTTCCTCTCTGTGTTGTCTCCATAGCATCTAATCGAGCACGAAGTTCTTTCATTTCCCTCTCCAGGCTGAATCGGGTAAAGTTCTTTCTGGACGTCTCCTTGGCAGCATTGTTTCAACCTGTCCACACAGAATTCAAATCACAAGTGTCCTCTGTCTTCTCTCTACAGAAAACAATAGTTGTTAGCTCTAATACAACCTGACGCAGAGCCCCTACCTCGCAGGGTCTGCTAACCTCCCGATCCATGGATCTTCCCCTATTCTCGAGCTGAAGCAGCTCTCCAGGTCCCTACTGGAACCTCCACGAAAACAAATCCACTGGTCCTTCTTACGAAACTACACCCACGCAAATAAGCACTAGGAGTAAGTTTCCTCTCCACGTGACCACTGGTTGTAACCACAGGCCTAACCAAAAGGCACTTCGTGACTTCGCGAACCTCGGGTGTTCTGTCGCGAGTTTCCCCGACTCTTCCAATCCCCGAACTCCAAACTAGAGCTTAGCAACCACTAGCTCCTCCCTTTATCCTTCGACGATGTGACCTCCAGCTATGACTTGATGCCCAACTACCCAAATACTTCGAGACTTCGCACTTCGCAAATGCTGAGAGCTTAGCTCATCTCCTTTCTTCCGAACCCCAAACCCCGAGTTTTACTCGTGCCAGATCGACGGTCCACTATCTCCCGTGATCCAATGGTCCAGGTCTACTCTCCGCGAATCGGGATTTCGCGACTCGCGACTTCCGAAAGTAGCTTCCTTCACTCTTTTGACTCCCGAAATGTCGATATTCCAGAGTGCCAAATCAACGGCTCACCCTCCTTCAGATCTAACGGCTACTATCTCTCCTGAGCTTGCGAGTATTGATAGACTCTCGCCCTTATCCTTCCTGCAGATCTACTAGATCCAATAGTCCACAAAAATCGGCGTTTCTCCCTTCAGGAATTTCCACCGTCCGTCAAGACTCTCAATGTCTCCTGGCCAAATAACTCAACGTCAACCCTTCTGAGCTTGTTTCCATGAGGTGACTTCAACCCTCGTCTTTTCTCCGAACTTCTCCAAGTCTCTATCCTTCCTAAGCTTGATCCTTGCTGCAAACTCAAGGATTCTAAGAAATCTTGCACGCACTCCTTGCGGCTTCCACAATAACCTCTGGTTATTCGACAACTCCAACTTCACGCACTCCTTGCGACAAAAGTTCTTCAACCATCACTTGGGTTGGAAAAGTCTAAGGCTCTCCTCAACTTGCGCACACCTTGCACGGCTCTGTGCTATGCTCGCACTTCTACTAGTATAAGTTAATGTTGTCTCTCCTGAGCTTTCTGAGATAAAACTCAGAATCTTGTCGACGCACTCCTTGCGGACTTTCACTGCACTCCTTGCAAGAATCCTCAAGAAGAGAAACAATTGAAACTCATACACTCCTCACGGACTTCATACATTCAACATGAAATCACATACATATGGCATTGAAACAAATGCATAACAGAGAATATAAGCAATTCGTAAACATACCATTCAATAGATACACATAGCATTCCTAATACACCATGAAATTGGATCAAAGCATTATTATATTAATTCAAGTGCTTCTGTACATGGTTCAACAGCAACAGCTATCTGCTCATACAACTTCTACATTCTCTATTCTTCTCTACTCTCCTATGCTCTCTTACTCTCTTACAATGAGAATGATAATACCATACAAATGCCTCTACGAGGGAGTCTTCTTGAGGTTTTCCCTCCTACAACCTTAAGCTATCTTATCGAATTAAAGATTACTACCTAGTTTACATTTATTACAATAAATGCCTACAACCGACAGATGAGAGCGAACGCTCAAGATCTGTATTACAATCCCCAAAACATTAAAAGCAATTACATCCTTCCAGCTATTACATTAATGAGTTTGTTTTCGAGAGTTCAAAATGTCTTCAAAATGCGCACTGGTGTATATCCAGTTGTCCTCCACTCGCGCTGGTGTATATCTAGTTGTCCTCCACTCGCGCTTGTTGACGATGCTCCTGCATCAGTATGCAGTAGATAAGATAAGAAAAGATAATTTTATTAATCTCTGACTAATGACCAAAAAAGTAGATCAAAGGGACTACTAAGTACAATGATGTCAATACAATGCAGGAGTACCAAAAGGTCTCCTATAAAAGGCAAGATGGAGAAAGTAAAGTGCAATAACGTAGAGTATTAGAGAGTGAGATCAATTCTGAGGCATGAAGAACCCTCGACCTCGAGCACAGAGACCTGCTCTGACGATGAAATGTACCATAGGGGATTATCTAAGGACAAGAGGAGCCAGAAGAAAGGAAATAGGTTTGTCCTGGAATGAACCCATGTCTCCTACCATCTGAGGTCGAATGAAGGAAGCTAAGTATAGTAGGGTGTGTTATCGCATAGTTTGTAGCTAGGTCAAATGGCTAGAGGATAGAGGCCAAACTGGCATAACAAGAACCTACCCCACCCAATGTCACCACAATGGGGAGGTTCTTTCTATTCAGGGAGGTTAGCCCAGGGGAGACGTCCCCAGTAACCTAGGGTTTTGAAGAGGCCAAAGTATA
>JASDQU010101029.1:324333-334786 GCA_032191745.1 Picea mariana
TTATAATAAATGCAAGAATACAAGCCTACAACCATTCAATTAAGAAGTTTTGCAGAAAATACACTTACATATCATGAAGAAATAGCAATGCAAACCCTAGTTGTAAACCTTCCTTCAAGAGAAATGCCAAATATGCCAAGAAAATCCTTCCTTCAACAAGTGTGCCTCACTTAAAGGATGAAATACCCCAACTAGGGCGCAAAAATCAGACCTCACAAGAGAGTGAGTTATGTGTTATTGTCAAAATGAGGGAAAAACTCCTCAATATATACTGTATCATGACCTCTAATTAAAATTAGGTCATTAAAAATAGCCGACAAAGCTACAAACCAAAATCATATTGTTTTTACATTAATTTGTCAAATCAAAGCCCTAACTAAGCATAAGCAAGGCATCAAGCCCTACTGAGGGAGACGTTAGCCCCTTTTAGGGCAAAAAGCAACACAAAATGACAAACGTTGGCCCTCTTTGGGCCTCCAAACCCTGCCACACACACCAGCTGCCCTGTCAAACTGCCACACTCTCAAGATGACGTCAATGGCTCCTAGGTGACATCCTGGGCCATCAAAGGGAAACGTTCCACCTGAAGTGGGTCAACCCCCCTGGGTTGGGCTCAGCCAAAGTGTCCCGGATGGAACGTCCTTCTTCTCAAGTGCAAAAACTCAATCAAGCACTATCCTATCTCTGCCCCTGATGGGGTCCCAGCAACCATCTGATGGGCTCTTCAGCCCCATGGAGGTCCGAACTAATCATCTCCCCATGTGTACCGGTCCAACCGGTACCTGTCCATCGGGCATGGTCCTGCACATCAAAAAATTCGCCCTCCATGGGCTCATTAGTCACAAGGATCATAGCAATGTCAATCACGTTTCATCATTAATGTTATCAAACATATGCATAAAAACCTTGATATATCATTCAATAGCTCAAAGATATTACAAAGACCAACAATACAAAGCCGAAGAAAAAGACAAAATACCCTATTGGGCTAGTATCCATAAGGAAAGGAAAGTCTCCAAGGGGTATCATCCAAGCCATGTAAAACGAGGTGATGTGGTCAAGGGATGTCCAGACATACAGGTAGAGTGAAAGACAAGGATGCATGATATTACCTGTGGGTGCCTTTGTAGAAGGCAAGTTGTACCCGTCACAGATGCAATTCTTTCCAAGCCCTTTATTGCCTTTATTCCTTCTTTTCTTTATTTGCTTTTTTCCCTTTTTTTATTTCAAGGACTAACTAGAGGACACTGCCTTGGTGTGGTGACCAGAGCTGACAGTGTTACCCACAAGCACTTTCACAGAGATGATAAGGTTGGCTCGTGATGAGACCCCCTTTCCCTTGGCCATGCAACCAAAGGTCATTGCCCTGGCATGGTGACCAGATAGTGGCAATGTCATGTTGTTAGGCACCCATGAACATAATAGGTTGGCTCATGATGAGACCCCCTATCCTCTTGGCTAGGTCTTGTTTTGTTATTTTTCTTAGGGTCCCTCTTGTTTCTTGCTGAGAGGCTTTTTATTGCCTTCTCGAGGATCCCTAGGCGAGGCATCTCTAGGTTTTATTTTATGGCTTTTATCTTTTACTAGCTGCTTTTACCTTATGGGCCTTTAGCCCCTTCTTCCCACGAGATAAGGTGCAACCCTACAAACAGATCATCCTAATGTCCAGACTAGGGGAATGGGAAAGATGAGCCGGAGATAAGATGAAAAAGTGATGATATGATGGGAGTGGACGATGGTTCTTCAGAAATCCCCCCAGTGGCAAACCAAAAACCTATGGGTACAGGCTTGCTAGGACACCCTATCAATTCCCCCAACCAAGGTCAAGTGGGTTAATGTAAGATCCAAGCAGTTGTCAAAAATAAAAGGAGTAAGATGCATATATCTAACGGTTATAATGATCAAAAGTGACACATACCATGATACCTGGACCAATTACCTCATGGAGCAAGAGTCTTCTCCGATACAAGTCCAAGCCGAAGGTGATGGATGCCGCTGCTGCTGACAAGATGAGTCTGATGAAAGAGAAGAAAGATGGGCCTCCCAAGGCCATGCTCAGGTCAATCCTGCTCTCGGTACTCCATGTCTGGGACCTGTGGGCCTCAAGACATGATCTCCTAGTTATCCCTAGAAATCGGGGATGACAAGGTGTCCTGAGGGGGAGCTAGTAGGGAGCATGGATCGTCTGTTGCACTGCCGATCAGTAGAGGTAGTGCACCGACAAGGTCTGAGAGATCTCCTTCGTCTCCTGGGAAGGGATCCAGTCTGATCATGTCGCTAAAATCTCGTGGGGCGAGAGAAGATCCCATGGGTCCGCACTGATCTAGAGTCCAGGGCTGCGCTAGTGTCAGTATGTCTCTTAGTGCCCCTTCTTGAGGGTAGCACTGTGAAGAAGGAGGTCATCCGTCGAATAGGGTTTGGTCTCATAGGAGGCTGAAGAATATGGGCTTGGAGCATGAGGGACTCCTGTATGTCTAGGCACCATTGATCCGGATGCCTAAACAATCCCATGAGGGTCTAAGTCCCATTAAATAAGCAACGAAATCGCCCCATGATCTCATAATAAATGGAGCAGCAGAAGATGAAGTGCTCCTCAATCTCGACCTCCTGAAGTTGGCATAGTTGATAGAGTATGTCTGGTTGGTTGATCTGGTGGTCTATCTCTACCCGAAGTCTATGAGAGCCCACTCTGAATTGGCCTAGAGGTATGCAAAGAACATGTACCCAGTGGCAGAATGTATATTGTGGTCAAGCGATGAGTCCATCCCTAAACTCCAAGAAATGCCCAAGCATTAAAGGAAATCTTTGGGCATAACCAACCAGGAGGGTTAACCCAAGTGACTTGGATAAACCAGTTATACATGTAATCTCTCTTAATCTTGTTCAACACATGTCTGGTCGATAGGAAACACCTGCAAACCAACCTCGAACCGGCCCAAAGAGCTAGAGAGGTCAATGGTCTCTGAAGAGCAATAAGCCAGATCCATGGCCACGCCTATGATCACTAACCTGAAGAAGGTCACTACTTCAGATTCAAATATAGTCGATCCCACGTTGTACATGCAACTGATAGGTTCCTTCATGTATCTGGTCAACACTAGGCCAGATATATGTTTGGCAGTGAACACCTTGAGCTAGTTCATGGTGGATTCAAGCCAGGAGCATTGGGTAGCAGCAAAACATGTGCTCAAATACTTGAGAGGCACAATGGAGTATGGGTTGTGATATCTTGGAGATGGTGAGGTGAAGTTGCAGGGGTATAAAGACTCAAATTGGGCAGGTCGTGCAAGAGACAGGAAGAGCACCTCGAGGTGTTGTTTTAGTTTGGGATCAACGGTGATATCCTGGTTCAACAAGAAGTAGACTTTTGTGGCACTTAGCTTAGCACAGGTAGAGTATATGGCAACTAGTACAAGAAGTTGTGGGGCCATTTGGTTTCGCAAGCTACATGCAGGTTTATTTGATCAAGACTTGGATCCCACAGTGATCTACTATGATAATCAGAGTTGTATCAAACTCTATGAATCAAGTATTTCATGACAAGTCCAAGCACATAGAGATCAGGTATCACTGCATTCGAGACAACATTCAGAAAGGAGCAATGAAGCTCCAATATGTACCCACAAATCAACAAGTTGCAGATATTCTGACCAAGCCCTTAGCAAAAGAAAAGTTTGAAGCATTTAGGTACAAACTTGGATTGGTACAAAATTCCTCCTTCGCTAAGAAGGAATGTTGATGTTTGTAGCTCAGACAAGAACTTCCGCATAGGTTTCGTGTCAAACACACATAAAGTCGTCCAAGTCAAATCTATTTTGTAATTCACTTTATTTATAAAGTCAAAGTCTTTTAATTACTTGTTGAGTCTAATAAAGTGCATTTTTAATGCATTAGTGATTTAGACTGATCTCAACAATAGATCTCAAAGTGAGATTAGGTTTTTGGTAGATTAGGGTTTCAACTAAAGTATAAAGGAAAGTCAAGGTAGAGGGTAAAGATACACGTTTTACACCAAAGACTCAAGAGATAAGAGAGAGATCATTTGAGCAGATTCAAAGCACTGAAGAGGAGCCAAGTCAGATCAGATCAAACAGTGTTGTACCATTGTTCAGATCTAATGCTGATCTAAGTGACCAACAGACAGATCTAGCAAATCTGAGGACCAGCAGGAAGATCTAGTGCAGATCTGAGTGACCAACAGATAGATCTAGTAGATCTAAGTGTCTAGCAGGAAAATCTAGTGCAGGTCTAACTGACCAACAAGCAGATCTAGTGCATATCTGAGTGTTCAGCAGGCATATCTAGCAGATCTGAGTGACCAACAGACAGATCAAGCAGATCTAAGTGACCAACAGAAAGATCTAGTGCAAATCTAAGTGCCCACTAGGCTGAAAACCTCAGTTTTGAGGTATCCTTGTAAATTTTGACCATTAATGGTAAACTGATTTGAAGGACAGAAATTCTTGTGTACTTGAAAAGTTATTTTGATACCATTGTTTATATTTTCTAGCCATCTATGTGACTGATGCATGCTCAGAATTTTTTTTATGTTATTGAGTAAATTTGAGATCTGATTTATTTAATAAAGAAGCATAGGACAGCAATCACCTAGCGTTTGGAAATTTTCACTTTGCTTGGATGAATCTTTTCCATAGTCTAGGTCCATTCGTTGCCTTGGTAGTCGACTTGTCACATCACTTGGTTTATTTAATTACCTGACCGATCTTTTATACTCATTGGCTATTTGTTCGATGAGATCTCCACTGCAAACCAACCGGTTCTATATATTACGAGCAAATCAACATAATGAGGATGCATTCTTTTTAGTCGTTGTCACAAATTACACAGCATGGGGATGGCATTGACCATAACAAATGCTATCAAGGTGTTAACCAATTCATTTCTCCAACATTTCTCCAACTAAGTACATCTCTGGACTAATGCTTCATTTTATAGACATTACATGGGAGTCGATTCCCTGATTGTAAAATTACTTTGTGAGTTGTCCATTTTTTTCTTTATCTAGTCAGCGTTCTTTGCTAATTATTTCGAGAAAGATTAGCAATTCAAAGCCACCTAAAGCTCGATCCAATGAAATCGCTTACCATCGGGCAAGGTGAGGGCCTAAGGCCAAGGTGGGTAGTGTAATGCTCAAGAAATAGAGAGTCCATGACACAGCTCATGAGATGAACATGATCCTATGGGTGTTGTTGTTCTTTGAGAAGAGTCAAGTGTTTGTAATCGGGACTGTCAATTATGCTATAATTTTATTTAGACAACATTTCGGTAAGGTGAATGGAAAAACAAAGAGTAAGCAATCCCCTACACTACTCTAAGCCATGGATGTTCGGGGAAGAACAATAAAGCATAAATAGGTGCCCTATCGAACTAATAGACAAGTGCCATATGAGTTGGGAAATCACTAAATGAAACGAAGAGACAAGTGTAGCAGAAAGTTCAGTGCAAAAAGTTCAAGTGACATCTCAACTCTGTGTATGATCACCTACATGGAATCCATTCAGAGTATGCTATAATCATACTCCCTCTTGATGTACCTTATCCAACAATTACAGTAATGAGGAATGGTTCGTTCATACAGACCAAATTTCCAGAGATGTGCATGGTATGTCACCTGCAGTCTATTCCTCACTGGAATGAATATTGAGATTAGCTATGTAAATGGTGGGTTTTGTGGATGGGCATAGATTGGTTCATCATCAATGCTACAAAGTTGTATAGCACTATACAAACACAATACAACAACATAATTGCAAAGACATCGGGTGTGTTCGTAAATGGCTTGGAACTAAAATGGGTTACTTCATTGTTGAAGTATTGGCCTCGGCACAATAAGCCAATAACACATCAAGAAGCTAAAACCCAAAGATTGGACTTCACGTACATTGCCAGTTTGTTGTGTGCAGGTTATACAGAGAAAGGAGCCAACCAATCATCCAGAGCAAAGGTTGCACTCAATATCTCATTTGTTTTTATCATTGTTAGTTGGTTGTATCGTGTGCAGGCAAGTCTGAGAACAGAGGGTCAATAGAGACCTTACAGCCAAGAGAAGAAGAGAGGTCCTTGTATAGGGCAGAGGATAGAGGCCTAGTAGCCTCTAGAAGACAAAGCACCATGTACAAGACTAAGAACATAGCTCAAAAGAGATTTCCACAGAGTATTAGTGTTGGTGAAGCAAGTGGGCTATAAGTCCCTTGTTTACAGATCAAAAAGCCCAAGAAGGAAGTTGGTTACACAGTGCTCTGAAGAAAACCTCAAGTCACCAATATTGCACTTCTGAAGAAGGTCCACGATTCAATCTGAAGGAGAGATGGGAACAAAGAAATCATCCAGCGAAATCTATGGCTAGAGGATGGCCTTCACATGAGCCTTCAAGAATTGCTAATTGGGTCACTAGTACGGTCATGTTTGCTCTTATATCTTTATCGAACTATATGTGTCAATTACAAAGGGATCCGTTTGTTTTCCCCAAAAATAGAAATGAGTTAGGATCGGCTCTTGCGCATCCTTGTGAACTCACAATTTTCACAATGCCATGTTAAATTCCAAACTGATTGAGACTGCATTTGAGCTCTTACCAAACCTCAACTAAAGTGGACTATCGTCGAGCTCCTATACAGATCGCCCAGAGCCATGAAGTTCATACTACCACCATTATTCACCGTCACTAGAGACTAGGGTCACTTGTTTACGACCTCCATCTGTTTACAGTAACTACTTCATGGATAAGAAAATGTATTAATGGTGGCTCACAATCCCACAACTCAACTCATATAATGTGGGTTTGCAACTACCCCATCCTTTGCATTCACAAGTCTGCATGGTATGGCACAAATAAGGAGGATTTGGGCCAATGGAACAAGCCATGCCAAGGACCGAGTGCAAACTGCCATCGAACCCTCACTCTAGCCAACAACGAGGTTGGAAGGAACACACAAGGAATTGCCCAAAGGCCTAGATGGAGCGAGAGAGATAGATTCTAATCACTAAATACAAGGGCTAAGAATGGAAACTAGAGCAACAGCTCTTTCATTACGGCCCTTGATCTCAAAGTTGAAAGTAAATCATACGATGTACAATACAGAGTTGTTAGCATTCTTTAATTGCACAGTGAGGACAAAATTATAAAAGAAATCCACCAAAACTTACAGCAGAGATTGAATGCTTACACTTGTAAAGTAACCAGGTAGCCCTTCAATATGAGTAAAAACATAATCTAAATTACAGCTTAACATTCATCTTTATAATCCATTAACAAAACGAGGAGCAACAAATCTCTCATACAAAATTAACCCACAAACACATAGCAATTGCGAAACAATTCATGACATAATGGACACGATGTTTACCCTAGAAACCCAAATGGGTAAACTAGCTTCAAATGGGGCTCAGATTTTCATTTCAGCAATCTCTGGAACAATGCAACTCCTGCTCTTAGTGCTTTCCTCCCCTTGGCCAACAGACCCTTTGGGAGTGAAATTACATGAGGAAATACGAAGAGTTGAGGTAATGGGAAGGCCAACAGGATGACCTTTCATTTCCCATTCCTCATCCTATTCTCTCCTATATTTCTTTTTTTCCTTTTATTTAATTCGCATTTGTCTCTCACATTCATTTTGTCTTACTCAACTTTACATCTATTTGTCTTTTACATAGTTTAGATAACCTTCATAAATTGCCAAATTGTCTTGCAAGTACTGAGTCTTACCCATTCATTGGCTCAGATCCATTTCGAATCACCATGTTAGCATGCATCGAATCTAGAGAGTACTTTGGGTGCATTTCATATGGATATTAAAACAGCCCATTTATTGGTCTTTTACATAGTTTAGATAACCTTCATAAATTGCCAAATTGTCTTGCAAGAACTGAGTCTTACCCATTCATTGGCTCAGATCCATTTCGAATCACCATGTTAGCATGCATCGAATCTAGAGAGTACTTTGGGTGCATTTCATATGGATATTAAAACAGCCCCATTTTAACTATAAGATAATATCCACCTCAAGATTACAAAGTCGGATGATATATATCTAGAACTCACAGAAATGGGCAACCATATCAAATATTGAGACACAAGATATTGAACATAGAGGTGCACATCAAATCTTTCTTTAAATGGGTATGTGCTATTTTCAGTGTTGCAAACATTGGCATCGGCAAAGTATCGCTGAGGGTCTGAAAATGAAAATATCGGCAACATCGGGGAAAATATTAGAAAATATCGGAAAATGTCGTAAAAATGAAAAGCAATGTTGTAAGAATGAAAATATCAGAAAATATTGCCAACCCTGATTTTGAAGATAATATCGCCAACATCGACATATTATCGAGATGTTGGTAACACTGGCTATTTTACTCGACCCCGCCATTCCAGCATCTTTCAATGGAAGCAAATTTAGTATGGATTCGATGAAACATCCTAAGATGTTGTGAAATGGAAGTCAAGTGAAACGACATGTTTATGTTCGTGTGACCATGCATTTTATCTGGAGCTCTCATTGGGTGCATTTCATATGGACATTAACGCAATCCCATTTAAATCAGAATATAATATCCACCTCAAGATTATAAGTCTGGATGATGTATATCTTGAGCTCACAGAAATGGGCAAACTTATCAAATGTTGAGACTCGAGATATGAACATTGAGGTGCATATCAAATCTTGCTTTAAATGGATATGTGCTATTTTATTCGCCACACACTTCCAGCTATGTTTCTAGAAAGGATGAACACAATCCGAAGGTTTCACATATAAGAAACATATACATTGTATATACAAAAATTATTCATATCTAGCACTGTATATACAAAAATATTACCAAACAAAGGAGGTTGGAAGGAAGATTGCATATTGCGGATAGGAATAAGTTAATTAGTGGACAAAGTCAACCTCTTTTCCGTTGAAATTTTTCCCCAATCTGATAGGATTGTGCTGGAAGTTATAGTTCCACCTTATTGATGGGCACTTTGACCATGAAACTTTGCTAATAGAGGTTTTGCTCCATTTTAAGAGTACCTAGATCATCAGAATTTTGAAAAAATGAGGAGATCAAGGTGGAACTTTGCTTCGCCAGAAAAAAATAAACCCACCATGGAACTTTGCTTCGCCAGAAAAAAATAAACCCACCAGAAAGGTAGTTTTTTCCACTTATTAACTCACTCCATTGTTAGATAGTGCAATATAAAAATTTAAATATTGTAATCTAAAGACAAGCAGAGACAGAATTAATTTGAAGAAAATAAATAAAGACAAACAAGGATAGAATTAGTTTGAAGAAAATAAACAAATTCGTTCATAGTGAATTAATATAATAAAAAAAAAGATAATATTTCCTTTACTACTACAATGAAAGTAAGTCCAAACAAATTCAGTCATAGTGCATTAGTATAGTAAAAATAGATAAGTTTCCCTTTTCTGCTACACTGAAAGTAATGTTAATGTTTAAGCCATTATTATAGATGTTTGCATTTCATTAGATAACAATAGCATAATCCAAGATCACTAAGAAATACACAATCACAAGAGACACAGCATTTATCCTGGGAAACCCTCTAGGGGAAGAAAACCCAACAAAACTTCCTTAATATAGATAGCCAATACAATGCCAAGAGATCTCTATGCTAAAACAGAAAGTCCTCTCCAAGATATGCGCCACTCTCTCTCTCCTTTGCCGGTAACAGGTCAGAACTTGTCTCTCAAACTAAGCAAGTGAGTTATCTCCAAGTGAGGCACTAACCTCCTTTATTTATACAAGTCTAGCACGTGTGAAGTGTCTCTTCACTTGCAGGGCCGACTTCTCCAACTGGGTGGGTAAACTCACCTTTATTATATTTCTGGGTCTTCTTATTAATTGTTGGGGCCGACTTCTTATTCTACCTATTATAATTGTCTGTTGACCAATCCGCAAAAGGGGATTTGGTCCTATTACAATAACCGACATGACCAATCCACAATGGGGATTGATCCTATAAATAATATATCAAAAATATTAAGAATACTCTTTGCAGTTACAATATTTCAACACTCCCCCTTAACAAGAAGGGTATTCTTCAGCAACATCATGCGAGAGAGAGAGGACAGCATCATCAACAACATCAAGTGGGAGGACAGCATCATCAATATCATCTTGGCTGGCGTATCTATAAATCATCGAAAGTTTTCTTCATCGGCAGCATCATCATTCTCAAAGGAATGCCATCATCATCTGCATCAATATGTATCAGTATAAAGTGATACCTCATCACAACACTAGGCTAGCCCATCACAGTACTAAACTGGCTCTATGTCACAGTTGTTAAGCTGGTAGCTCAGTGCAAGTCACATCTTGCTTTACGTCTAACAACTAGGTCAGAAGCAAGGTATACATCATCTTGCTTTACGTCTAACAAATGGGTCAGAAGCAAGGAACACATCATCTTGCTTTACGTCTA
>JASDQU010101029.1:335531-362476 GCA_032191745.1 Picea mariana
AAAGTTTCCATTTTCTGAAGAAGGGTTTGCAGCAAAGAAGTGGCACGATTTCCAAAGCAAAGAAGGGCACGGATTTTGAGGCAAATCAGCAGCAAGAGAGGAATCCGTACAGTACGGATTTGGTACAGCAACCATTTATTTTCTGAGCAAGCCGTACAGCAGCTCGTTTTTCAAGGCAAAAGGGTGCTTTTATTGAGCCGTACAGGCCGTACGGCTGCCGTACAACAGCAGCATATTTCTGGGCACGTTTTTCCAGAATCCGTACAGTCCGTACGGTACGGCTGTCTGTGCACAGAAATCGAGGTTGGCTGAGTTGGGTTTCTTCCTGCAAGTTTCAAGCACGGAAAACAAGGGAAGAGATAAGTACATGCTGTTGGTTTTATTTTTGCTGATATGTAATTTCTAGAATTGAAGAAATAAGAAGAACTCCCTCTCTCTCATTGGTTTTCCCCACATTGGGGTTTTTCCAGGGTCATTTGACCAAAAATCTTTGTGTCGTTAAATGTGTGCTTGCTGTTATAATTTCTGAGTTTTAAAGACAGCCATAGAAAAGATTATTTATTTCAAGTGTTTCAGTCAAATATCATTTTAATATTTAATGCATATTAATGTTTGCAAATTTCATTAATATTGGGAAAGGGCATTAAACATTTGGAGTGATAAGGAGTGATTATATTTAATGCATATTAATGTTTGCAAATTTCATTAATATTGGGAAAGGGCATTAAACATTTGGAGTGATAAGGAGTGATTGAAACCGGGATTGGGATAAATTGCAGGTGTGAGAAAACACAGTAAAAATCAACACACTAGTGATCAAATATGCTCTTCTAATGTCAATCGATAGGGTCTTAGGTCAATTTTTTATGGTTTCAATAGGTTTTCAAATAAAAATTTGGTCACTGGTTAGTGTGTCTGGGTATATTACTACTCCCATTATATCAATGGTCAAAATTGCCATCTTGGTCATGCCATCACTCTTTGTGATGAGTCATCAGTAAAGTATCTTGATTATCATTTCAATCATCATTTTATGGTCAAATCATACAACAAGGTTCAAAGGTCCAAATAATCAGTTTTATAGTCCATCAAATGTCATCATTAGGTCAAGTCATCAAAAAGGTCATAAAAAGAGTCATGACATCACCTAGGTCATCATCATGGGAGTAGTAATTAGGGAAACTGCTCAAAAAAAAATTCTAAAGTACATTGAAGCTGCAGTACACTATCATACCAATTCATTTTGCAAAAAGACAAAGTGATGTCACATCACCACCTAAGAGAAAAATCGACTTCCAACCATTAAAAATACCAACAAAGCATATCATTTGCTCATTGCTCTCTCATAAGATATCTCTCCACCATCAAATTACATCTCACCCCTCAGAGAAACCAAATTTCACCTTGGAAAGCCAAATTTCTCAGCTGCACTGCGCTTTTCTCCAAGGTGTTGCATTTTTCTCCAGGAAGCACAATCTTTCTTCTCCAACAGTTTCTTCATGAGCTACAAGTTCCAGCACATCAAAATCAAGTAAGTGGGTTACAATGGTCCTTCATCTACCTTTCTTTAGCTTCATTTCATGCTTGAAAACGCAGAAAATCACCCTCTCCTAGGGTTTGTTGCGTTTTTTGTCACATTGTGTCTTTGGTCCATTTGCTGTAAAAAACCCTGAAATTCATGCTCATACACCCTCCCTCACCTTCCATACACCTTCCTTGACACTTCCCCTCATCCCTTTCCCTCATTTTCTTGATTTTCCTACAAACCCTAGCCTACATTACACTTTCCTAGGCTAGGACTATGTTTCCAACTTTTTTACCCTTTCCCTTCACCCATTTCCCAAATTTCCAACTCCCTACACTCTCTAACACCTATCCCTACCCCCCAAAATTTCCCCAAGAATTTAGACAACCCCTAACCCCTTCATTTCCCTTCATCTACAAGACTGTTCCAAATCCCCTGTTTTCCCAAAACTAAAACCTAATTCTTCCTCCTAGTGAGCTAGGGTTTCACCATGGAAGCAGAGACCACACACACTGACAAGAAGAAGCATAAAGGAGGGCAGATAATCAGGTATGAACCCACCAAAGTCCAAGAAATCACGGCTTCATCTTTCATCAAGAAATCCTTTCAAGATGTGAGTTGCCTAGGGTTTACATCAGGGGAACAGTTCTACTTCAAAACTAGTTTCTGAAATAAGAAAGATGAATTTGACAAAAGTGAAAGAGGTTTTTGTCAATCATAGACCAAGTCACCAAGGCACAAAAACCTCCTTCAATTTCTACACAGGTTTCATGTATTGGGAGATATTCAAACTGTTTTGGAAGCTTATTTCAAAAAATCAAATTCTCCAATTTAATTGTTTGTTTTAGTCATTCTTTTGTGACACATATTCCAAGAACATGGGAATGAATTTCACAAAACTGAGAGAGGTTTTTCTTCACAACAACTTTATCTACAAAAATCTCTCCCGGTTTTGTAAAATGTGTTATGGTTAAAGAGATATTGCTCCATCTTTGACCCCTATTTTTTCGCTACGCTTTTGGACAATTCAACTTCAAGTCGATTTTTCAGGGGTTTGGAGCAGGTGTTTGCAGTGCTTGATGACTCCATTGTGTAGTAGACTTCTTCAGCTTTCCAAACATATCATTTTCAGTAGCTAAATCATCCAAGAAGGCCTCCAAATCACCCTCCAAAGTTCGTTGTGCTTATGTGCCTCCATGTTGTGCTTTTGTCAGGATGTCAAAATTTCGAATTTTTTCAGTCAAAGTCAACTTCTAGTGATGAAATTCACCATGGTATGAGTTTACCTGATGTAATTGAGTGTCATAATGATGGTTAAAGTCATTTTATGTAAATTTTATGTAAATTTGAAGGTCATTAAATGCTAGTCAAATCAGTTTGAGCTAAAGCTGGAAGTTTGTTTCAACTTCCTTGGTCTTAAGGTTTGGTTAGAGAAAATGTGGTTAGAGAAAATGTTGTAAACAGTTCCTATCATGAGGGATTCGACCCCTTGGATGAGGAAATTAGTTTTTCATCTATATGTAGACCAGATGTAGTCTAAGAGAGGGTTGGATGTGGTTTAGCCAAGACTATTGGAGCTAGTGTACTTGAGATTTTTACAGGAAATATACAGGAGTTGCAGCTATATTTGTGGGATTCATGTCGTATGGTTTTAGCAATGTTTCTTATTATGTTATCATTTATATAAGTGTTTTGCTCTCTTTGCTACCATTTTCCATGCTTTCCTATGATTGTTTCATAAGATTATAAGCAGAATTCAAAGTTATTTGCTCTGTTTTGGATGAAACTGTCATGTTATGTTACACCTTCTTCTGATGAATGGATTCATGATCTCATGCCCTTTTTGAAACTCACCTCATCTACCCTATACACAATGACAAATCCTAAATGCTACTGAGTATACCTACCTTGCCCCATTCTATCTTTGCAACTCATCTTTTGGAAACCCTGGCCTAGCTCCCTAGACCTAGACTCTCATCCAGCAAACTCCAAATCAAAACCTCACTGAGCTAAATACCTAGCCTAATATCTGTTTCCTTCTCCGGTCACCTTATTGACTGTGATCATTGAGAGAGCCCTCTCTGATTTGGTAGGGCTAGCTACCAAATCCTAAGTGGTTCGAGGTTACCTTCGTCGGTTTCCACTCTCAGCCTTAGGAAACTGAGGAGTGCTAACACATAGTGAATTAGTATAGTGAAAAAAGATAACATTTCCTTTGCTGCTACACCGAAAGTAAGTCTAAACATTTAGCCAATCATGCATATGCCGAAAAAAGGCAAAAATTTAACTTATCAGAATAAGGGATTTGCAGTAATATATATTCTTCTGACAATAGGTATATCTCAAATGTTCTAATCTTCTGACAAATCCTATGCAAAATGCAAATAAACCTAATCTAAATCTAGATAACCAAGCTCATTTCCTAAAATGGTCGTTGAGATTAAGCCAATTACAAAGCCATTACTTTGGTCCATAGTAGCATAATTCGTCCGAATTGGGGTTTCCTGTATGGAAATTTTGAATGCGTACATAATTCGTCGAGCATTCGGCTATGTACGGATATGGACTCCGAGGACCGCCAGGCCGACCTGTAATGTTTGAAAATTTCGAGCTTCAAGGACCACCGACCGACATGTAATATTTGAAAATTCATTGTAATGAAGTTATGAACTGTTATAAATATACTCCCCCACCTTGATACTTTGAATCATGATTCATGGACTCGTCAATCCGAAGGCGGAGAAACGAGATCACCCTCGAGAGTCAAATAATCAATGGTATATGATATGTTGTGTTTTAAAATTAAAATATGTTTCAAGTTGCTTTTAATGAATAATCAATGTTACATGAACATCTTCAAGGGTTGATGTATATTTTTAAATTTTTTAGAAATTGAAAAATACATGTTTTTAAATTTATAAGCAACCTACTTCCGTATTTTGTCTGTACTAGATTTTTTCATTACGTATTTTCTCCGTATCGAATCGAATTCATATCCGTATTTGTACTCAAATTATGCTACTATGCTTTGGTCAGTAGACTCCATCGTGTGGGTTGGGTTTGTATAGAGACTCAAACGAGTCACTCGTCATTCTTTCAAGTACTCTACCAAAGATTCGACAATTGGCTCCTAATAGAAGCACAAGTTAATGCAGGCTAATGGGCATCAAGAAAAGGGATTTTGCAGAGTTTGAAATGACTAGCTGAGGTTGCAGATTTGGGATCACCAATGGCAGAAATTGAGAAGAAATCTAGGGAATTAGAGTTGCACTTCCCAGTATTGAAAAATACATGTTTTTAAATTTATAAGCAACCTACTTCCGTATTTTATCTGTACTAGATTTTTTCATTACGTATTTTCTCCGTATCGAATCGAATTCATATCYGTATTTGTACTCAAATTATGCTACTATGTTTTGGTCAGTAGACTTCATCGTGTGGGTTGGGTTTGTATAGAGACTCAAACGAGTCACTCGTCATTCTTTCAAGTACTCTACCAAAGATTCGACAACTGGCTCCTAATAGAAGCACAAGTTAATGCAGGCTAATGGGCATCAAGAAAAGGGATTTTGCAGAGTTTGAAATGACTAGCTGAGGTTGCAGATTTGGGATCACCAATGGCAGAAATTGAGAAGAAATCTAGGGAATTAGAGTTGCACTTCCCAGTATTGAAAAATACATGTTTTTAAATTTATAAGCAACCTACTTCCGTATTTTATCTGTACTAGATTTTTTCATTACGTATTTTCTCCGTATCGAATCGAATTCATATCTGTATTTGTACTCAAATTATGCTACTATGTTTTGGTCAGTAGACTTCATCGTGTGGGTTGGGTTTGTATAGAGACTCAAACGAGTCACTCGTCATTCTTTCAAGTACTCTACCAAAGATTCGACAACTGGCTCCTAATAGAAGCACAAGTTAATGCAGGCTAATGGGCATCAAGAAAAGGGATTTTGCAGAGTTTGAAATGACTAGCTGAGGTTGCAGATTTGGGATCACCAATGGCAGAAATTGAGAAGAAATCTAGGGAATTAGAGTTGCACTTCCCAGTACCAAGATCTAAAGCATGCATTGAATCAGACAATTCAAAATGGGGATATGGTCCACAAACTTACCAGGAAATTGGAGCACCAGCTAAGCAGTGTGGAGCCAACAGCTAAATCAAACTATGGACAATGCATTATGGGTGATTGCCCTTCGTCAATCTCCTCAACTAACCAGCTAAGCCACAAACTCAATACTTCCCTCCGTCAAACTCCTCAACTGACCAGTTGAGCTTCAATCTCTTTCACAATTTTGCCAATCTTCTACAAAATGACCACTACAAATCTGTGATTCAAAAATTAGAGGCAAAGCAAAATAAACACTGCATCAGCGGCTAACGGGGGAGTATAAAATGTTTATGGAGGCCTGTGGTTGAAATATTCACTCGAAAATTGAAATAGGCTTATATTTTTTGTTTTTTACATGCAAGGAAAAAAGTGCTATCACCAGCGGGTTGTTGAATCACCTTATTATAACAAAAACCTATCCTTTGTAATGACCTGCTGAGGAGGTAATGGAGCAGACTCCCACTCCTACTAGATGTCGTGGAGGGCTCTTCTGGTATACCCCTTATGGCCCATAGTAAGTCGAGTTGTAATCAACTAACCAGATGTAGTTTTACCTCTTACTCTAGGAGGAAAAGGAGGTTTCCACCTAGATAGCAGTTTCACCTCTTACTCCAAGAGGAAAATGTAGTTTCAGCCTAGTATCCCTAAGTAAGCCAATATCCCATAGTGGTCATCATTGTGGCTACCAATAGAAGGCCCATGTGCTTACCAGAAGCTACTAGCCTTAACTACATACATGTTGCAACTAATACTCATGGATATGAGTCATAGATTAATGACTTACTCTAAGCAGATAATCCCAAAAATGATATTTCATATTTTGGACCGTGGAAGCCCCTCAATACTTAAATAAAAGAGTCAAGTGAGGTCTAACTGAATAGTTTATAAGGCACAATACTTGCGAATCTTTTGCAAATGGGGTAGCAAGCTAAGTAGACTTGATTGTGGGGAAAACTCCACAATTAAGCACACTTGAGCCAGAGGAGTATTGGGATGGGTGACTTCCCAATAAGTCCTGGTAATCAGGTGCAAGCCCCAGAAATGAATGCAATGAGTGTTAAGTGAACCACTCAAAATCATGGGAAATTGGTCAATTGCAACTACTACTCGTGGATATGTTTCATAGATTAATGACTTACTCTTAGAGATAATCCCAAAAATCATATTACATTCAAGTTACCAGAATACTAACCCCAATTACAGTTTAACCTCAGGCCAGATAAATGGAATACTAACCCCGATTACAGTTTAACCTCGGGCCAGATAAATGGACTTAGGGTTATTTGTTCATGTCTGGATTTAATTTTTTTTGGGTGTTCTATAAGAAACGGACCAAACTGGGACTGTTTTTTTCCAAAAGCAAAACAAATTATTGAAAAAATGGGATACCGTTTCTCGAGAAACAGCTCCGTGGGCTTAGTAAAGGAAATGACCGTAGAAAACGACATTTTTCATCCCGTTCCTTTTCTAGGCTGGTTTTTTACAAGAATGAGAGCTCCCGTCCCGTTTCTGTAAAATAGCCTCCATCGTATTTCAATGGAAGCAAAGTTAATATGGATTGGAGGAAACATCCTATGATACTGTGAAATGGAAGTAAAATGAAAGGACCTGTTATTAATGGAACTTCAAAACCCCCTACTCTTGCATAATTATCATAGAGAAAGTAATAGGATCCCTATTAAGATTTGCAAATGAAACACCCTTTTCTGCTGGCAGAAATTATTCAGGGAGCATCCCATCATCCCATTGGCTAATTTTTATAACTCAACCCCCATAGCACTGAAAAAACTCATCGAATTCAGAGAAATGACAACAATAATTTTTCCCTGCTCAAAGGAACAATTAACTCCAGATGTCAGACCTTGTAGAGGGTGCCGTTACCACGCCTTCTGTTAGAAAATGTCCTCCAATGATTAGAAAATGTCCTCCAATGAGCAGCTAGTGCATTAAACCTTTACGTGCAGCAAACCCATTCAATAAATTACTACATGGAACTAAAAAATGAGGCCCTACCATAGCTATCAACAAAGACAATGAAGCTGAAAATGCACGGAGAAGCATAAATTAATGAATTAACAAAGGTCGGGACCTGTCATCTGCGGCCTCTGTCCCATGCCATGAACGCCAACCGCTGCAGTGAAAAGATTTTGCAGCAACCCAATTTCTCGCAGTAATGTGGACGCAGAATTTATAGTATGAGAAGGGCTACAATGGAAATGACTTCCCCACAATGATCCAAGAAAATGGAGTGTGGAAACGCTACAGGTTGTTTACAAATCGAGAGAAATGGCTCCATTTCGTCATGTGATGCCAAATGGAGTTATCATCCCCCGTCACATGGGAATCAAAAGAGAACCCGCCATTTTCTGATGCCAAATGTGTGTAACCTTCTTCAGATTTAAAAACAACAATCATTTGTGCAACTCCGGGCGTTTCTACGCCGTTAAAATAACCGAGGCGCTATCTTTTGGCTTCATCTGCGCTCGGGGTATGTGGAGACATGTTTGAGAGGGTTGAACTCAAAAACAAATTACTTGGTGGGTATGGGCTCTCGCAAAACTGAGACCAAGAAGTTCAATTTAGTCGAATTTCAATCTATGGAGAGTAGTGGTATATGGAGTTATAACAATGTTGGTTTTAACAAGGGAGATAGAGCTGCAAAGCAGCTAGTCCCTGCTTCATTGAATAATTCGAAGTTTATTGTGAAGCCAAATGTTATGGAGGTTATTAATTTAGAGGATAGATGACATATATTGAAAACGTAAACAAAGGACATACCTCTGGTGGGGAAGGAATTCACAATCCATCTATAAATCACTCCACATTCTGTACTTGAAAATTAGATTTTAAAATTTCAAATTCCTAAATTTTGAAGTCAATTTCAAAGGATGAGATGGACGCAAAAGCTTAATGCATTGCATTTCCTAATTTGTTATGTATAATAGATTTGGTTGAGATTAGAAGCAGCGTAGGTGCCATATTCCATATTTTAGATAAGTTGTTCTTGTGCCCAAACGTTAACCTGGCATGCTTCTGCTTCAGCTTCACGCTCAATGTCGAACGTTTCACTTCCTCCTCCTCTTCCTAATATTGTAGGAGTTGGTGTTGCATTGGCTTCTTCATTCAGAATCATTGAGCAATCGCATTGATCACCAACTTGCTTTCTTCTCATCCGAGGCAACCGATAGCTCTTCTGCCTATGAATGTTAATATACGTTGGTACACCCAAATTGAATTCATCACATCTCAAGTTTACATGATTCTTGCAATCAATGTTAAAGCACCGATCAATGTTATGTGGCTGGCCTGACTGATGTGCAGTCTATTATTTTAACTAAATAAATTGTTACAAGCTCATTTTCCATCTTATATACGATTTTGATTTCGTTTTGACCAAGGACAAATTCTTGATAGTGTAATCAGACGGATTCTTCAAAACAATGATGAGTTACCTCGTCATGGATGCTCGAATCAATCTGTTGGTTAGATGCTTTCATTTCGGTGAAGGAGGTATTTCCTTTAAACAAGTTTTGTTTTTTAATAAAATATAATTCCATATAAATTTGAAGTCACAAGATCTAAATAGCATCTTTTATTGAGTTTGTCTTCATAATAGTCATTCAACTAATTTGTTCAACGTTTATAATGTTGAATGTAGGATCGCTAGCTCTGGTATAAGTTGTTGGATAAACTTCAGTAAATCCACTGCAATTGAGTGTGAATGACTAGCGCACCCAACACGGTACGAGACGGGAAGAAGGGACGGGACGAGAAGGAATCGAGTGAGCGAGTCACAGCCATTAGATTCATAGTTGATAGCCCTTTCATTCCCAACCGGTCACCAATACTAGATGAGCATATGCAATATAGGATATGCATGCAATGATTGGCTTCATGTTGTTAGTGAACAACGGCTTTACAACGACGAATTTGAATGGCTTTAAGAATGGATTTTTTGTGCCAGTTTGTTTCTTATCAATCAACAGTGTAAATGCAGAGCACTTATTATATAAATTGTGTTGAGTGTCAACCATAATTTTTATTATTTAAACTTTTAATAGAAACAAAGGAGAGATCTACTACTAACGATGAGTGCCAACCATAATTTGTATTATTTAAAATTAACAAAACAAAGATCTACTACTAAAAAATGAACTATATCAAAGCATCATAGACAGGCATTCTTTGTATCCAAAATAAATGTGCTAACATAAAAAAATAAACAAATTTATCATAAATATATTTGCACATAAAACATAGCAAGTCATAACAAACAAATAATGTATCTTTAAATCATTGCAAGTAAACCGGGGCCCTATTTTGCATTCTTATCTCTGAAATTTTCATGAGGGTGGAAATTATTTCCATAAATATAAAAAAATAAGACCAAAATTGATGCCATCCTCGTAATGAATGAATGTTATTACAGACCACCGGGCAATAATATGCATACAATATTCTATTCAATATCTATTTGGGAATTAAGAAATCGTCTTAACAATCAAGAATGTAAATGCAAAGCACTTATTATATAAGCTTCGAAAATTATGCTAAGCAACCTTCAATCATCCAGTTTTGTGATACCGGATTTGTTAAGAAATGTGGTTTAGCAACAACTGGTGCGAAGCAAAAGAAAAATAAGATTTTTAATGCATAGAACCTATTATATAAGCAACCTTCAATCTTTTAGTTTCTTGATACCGCATTTATTAAGAAATGTTGTTTAGCAACATGGGGTTGTCCATTGGGATCAGGTCGTCTAACGACTGTATAAAGCAAGAGCACCAAAAAAGAGAAATTTATTGTCACATTGGTTTGCAAATTATTGTTGATCGCCTCGACTGCAGTTATATGCAAGCCTTCAAACTGGCCAATTAGACACTGAGGTTTTGAGCATTACAACAAAAATTCAAAATGCAACCAATGCATTCATGATTGAAAAACATTTTCCAAATGACCTGATCTGATCCAATCATTGGTCAGAAACTACATGCATCAACAACAACATAAACGCTTGCAAATCATTCAAACCCTACATAGAGGGTCGATGAATCGATCGACATCATCAACATTACAGTTGTTGACCTGGTCAATGACTTGTGAATCATGTGCATTGTGACTTAAGGCGCCGACATCAAATCACATTTGCAAATCCAACAAATCAAATGACATTCGAGATGTAACTCACAGTCAGAATCTTTGCTCAAAAAGGGTTGATAGCTTGATGCTAATTTGTTGATTGCTTGTCTCCGTGATACTCTAAAATTCAACCTAATCCTCACAATTAAAAATACTAGCAAAATGTGACTGAAGTTTTTCAAGTTTTCGGTGCATATACCAACCCAGTGTAAATGGAATATCTTTCAAACAAAGTATCAGAAGAAAAACTAATCATTACTATCTACTTGTATGACGGATTAGTTGGGCAAAGGTGAGCATACTTTGAAACGAATGAAATACAGGTTCCCAAATAGTAGGTTGAGTAAGTGATGATATAGTCTTACTGTAAATGCTAAATTAGGTATACATAAAACTCAAGCCTGCACACTTCTCTCATGTGATGTATAAACTCCATTCAAGTTTGCCTTGCTTTGGACGGGCAAATCGGAAAATGTGCCAAACCTTGCTAGAAATGTCAAATAGGAAAATAGAATGCCTGATAGAACAATCCATGCCAAACTATTGGTTGTTAATACTAACATTCCATTTGCTTTATGAGGGCACGGAAGTCTAAAGCAAATGGAATGAGGAGACAAAGGAACCCCCCTATACCTACGAATTTACAACACTAGCTCCTATTTAAGTATTATTAAACAAAATCTAATTATGTAATACAAGCACATGTGAAGCAGCCCCTACCCCACGGTGCACACCCAGCGTGCAATAACAAAAGGTCTATTTATTTCATATAATTCAAGATACCAAAATCAGACTAAATTATATGCCGATAGAAAAAGCTCACAGAGAAAAACGGGTTCCTAGTTCTTGGTGATAGAAATCACAAATTTACTTTGCAAAAAAATCACTGCAACCGTGTAATTTCCAAGTGAATAATCATGCAATCGTAGATTATTTCTCTGCCTGCATAAACCGGGACAATCTTCACATATCAGTGAGTTAATGGATGTTCAAAGTTTTTAACTACAACCAAGCATCCAATACACCAAGCAGCTTCATAAACATATTAGTATGTACCAAATCTTGTGCAAATGCATATCCTATGGAAGATTCTGGCGGAGCATAGCGAGGCGAGACGGGTGAACCCACTAACAACATAACTATGGATATCAGTAGCGACATAGGAAGCAGGGGAACTTGTTTTGGTCGCCTCATCCAACCATCCGGGCAAATTGCAACAGAGAAAGATCAGATCCGTCATCTACTCTTAAAGATGAGAGTGATGGACTCAAAACCGGAGGAAAAATACTCCAATGTGTCAACTACTCTCTCCATATCTGTCCTCAAACCAGAGTTATGGAAAATATAACCAAGCATGACATAACATAACAGGAAACCAAATCCCCAAATGCACATAAAATACTCATTATACAGGGTTATGGAAATAAACCAAACATGACATAAAGTACTCATTGTATAGGGTTAAAATACTCATTACCAGACATGACATAAAATACTCATTGTACAGGGTTAAAATACTCATTACCAGACATGACATAAAATACTCATTGTACAGGGTTAAAATACTCATTACCAGACATGACATAAAATACTCATTGTACAGGGTTAAAATACTCATTACCAGACATGACATAATAGGAAAACAGGAAAAAACAATCAAATACGATTGCAGAATGTCTTCTAGTAGAATATTTTAACAATGTCAGCATAACCCTGAAGGGTAACTACCTCATTGACTATAGCATCTTCAAGTTGTAAATTACTAGGATTTATACGAGAGCATACACACTGGAAATTGCAAGGGGCTAGCTATATAAACTATTTAAAAACACCAGAAATAAAACTTAGTAATAATGGATCGAGTGGGTCATTAACCACCAATTTTCTACCTATTAATGAAGCACAATTACTATGGGAACCTAACACAGATCAAATAATGACATAATCAAGATTATAAATTATAGTATGTGAATTCTAATATAACTACGTAAGAGATTTAACCATTTTCAATTTGGGTAAGATGTACAAATATGATAATGGGAAGGTTCCAGATGCATTCAAGGACAATTGCAGTGGATAATCTGGATTTTCCATGAATCAACATACAAACAAATTGTTCATTGTCATTGAGAAAAGCAAACAAATTTATGATCTGCCTCTTCTAATGTAAGTTTCAATTAGCTCATCTGAAATGTCATTAAGGTCATCCTTTCCAATAAATATCCTAAACAGTTCTTGTTAAGAAATAAGTATATGTGATTCACATCAAGAAAATTATGGTCAAGTGAAATTAAGTGAGATTTGTTCACAACAACCCAGGTTCATTCCCCCAATAGAACATGTTGTCGTGTTAATAGGACCAATTCAACGATAAAGCTAGGAGAAGTTGAATATACTGTTTAAATTAAAATAAAAACTTGACCATTCACCTACAGGATGTTAGAGAATCCTCATAAGATTTTAAACTGGAACTTGGCATGTATGATGTGGGGTAAGGAATCTGGATTCTAAAATGAATTTCGCAGTGGCCAAATCTAAAATTTTCTAAACCTTGATAAAATCGGAGGACATTAGATTCTAAACAAAGTAAACACATCTTCTTCCCACCCACGTAATTCAAACTAAACATTCCAACCAACTTCACGCAAATTCAGTATAATGCGAGTCGTAAGAGTTTCATCCCTCTTCATTGTAGTGTTCTTCAAAATTTCAAATTTCCCATAAATTAAAAGCTTTATTATAATCAAAGCTCTGCCATAGATTGTCCAACTTTTTTTGCCCAACATTGTTTCGAATTTTAGAAAGTTGTAAAAAGGAAGCCCATTTCTAAAGACTTCAATGAAATTCCAAAACGAATCTTAACAACGAGATGACTTGGACACAGCATTAGCTTTAGAAAAACTTCAGATAGATAAAAGCCCAATTCGAATGACCGGAGCTAAAATCAGCGTATAATTTTGTACCAGTTCACACCCTTGTAATTTTTACAAAAGACCAAAACCCTGGTAAAATTTAACGTACCGGAGCTCGATAGACACAGAAATTTCTTGTTGGTGTGAGGCTTGATGGCGAACGAGCTCACAGTAGGGAGAAATGGTGGAATCCTTCCGAAGAGAGCATGACTGTGACATCCCGGTGTTTGATTCATGGCATCTTTGGAACCCTGAGATTGTTGATCGCAAAGAAAACTAACCTCAACCGCAGAGAACAACACTTCCACTTATGAGTCCAAATCAACTCAACATGGAAAAATTGCTTTGCAACAAGACATATATCTATTCAGTGATGGTTTTCAAGGCAAAAATCGACAAGATTTAAAAAACCAGAAAACGAGAGGAAGTTAAGTCGAAGCTCTTACCAAACTGTGGAAAGAGAACACTGCAACAAACTCGACAGAGCTCTTACCAAACCATGTAAAGAGAATGATGCAGCAACCAACACTATAACGACATCAAACCGAGAAGCTACATGAAGTGTTTCATGTGAGGAGCTCTAACCAAACTCGAAGGAGCTCTTACCAAACTTGTTCTGACAACCCCGCTCCCTGAGATGATAGAGACTCCAACAATTTGCGTTGGTCTGATGAGCCCAACCACTTGTTCTGACAACCCCCTGCTCCCTGATAATGTGGACGAAATTATTTTTTTTACTCTAGACAAATATCTGAAAATAATAGCTCACCACCGGAGTATTATGTCCCATCACTTGTATATAGACGAATCAGAAAATCATAATATAAATATGTAATAATTAAAATTTTGATTTTTTAATTTAAAAAAACAAAATAATAAAAATTGTTTGGCAAACTTTGGTTATGGTTTGGTTATCGTTATAAAACTTGTTGCAAAACACACCAACTCATATAGTGAAATGCACCAATTGAATGCTATAGTCCCTCGCTCGAGGCACAGGGACTAATAAGGTTGAAGGCAAAACTAATTTATTTATGTAGATTGAGTAGTTTTTAAATTGTATATATGAACATTAATGGTTGAAGTTTAATCCATAGAATTGTGTCACGTGTTATGGAGAATATAATCATAAGATCAACTATGCGTTGTTAGAAATATGTCGAATTATATGTGTGAGGGAAAGTGTTTGACATTTTCAAAGTGGTCAAAGTTGGTTTACCTTCATCATCAAAGAGACTTACTACATGTTTAACAAGTCAAATTCGTTTAAGTCGACGATAATATGATACTTTATAATTTTTAATAAGTCAACAAACTCAATCTTTCCAACGAGTCCATTTTTCTAGCAATGAAAATTTTGCCATGATCTATTCATTTTTTCAAAATTCCATTGATCTTGGTCATCTTAAAATGGGCCAAAATCCTTAGGGACAAAGGTTCCGTCAATCAAGTGGAACTATGACTTGTGACAAAAGGTGGCAATCTCGATTATGTAGCAGGTCTTCATGAATCGGTGTTGCAAACTAAGGCTCTGTCTTTGGTCCATATAGGTCTAGCATTGCAACTAGAGCTCTAATACCACCATGTGATGGACCCAGCCCCAATCTAGGCCATGCCACTCTAGAATGCTCTGATACCAAATTGTCAGATCCCCGACCCAATCTAGCACACAAGCAAGCCTCAGGACCCAAAAAATTCTTTTGCTCTTATTATTTGTCACGATAGACTACATATTCTTGGAAATCTTGATCAAAATGGTTCTATTGCATGATTATAGCATGCCCAGTCCTGGACTGGGTCACGCCACACCAATGATCCACCTCTATCATAGTAAATCAATTCATAATCTTGGGAATCTTCTCATCTCTTGAATTCGTTTAATGATCGTTTAGCACCCAACCACCAACAAGCCAGATCAAAAAAGTAACAAAACTCCTCTCAAGTCTTGAGATCGATTTATGATAATATTTAATAGATCCAGAAGCATGCAAGAATAAAATACAGTACATGCATTATCCAAGAAATAGTCTAACTTTAAAAGAAAGATATATCATACCATGCACAACCATAACCAATAAGAAAGACACATTAAAATGCTTATTTCAGAGATGACAATTAATACGTAGCAGAATTACAGAGAAACACATGACAGATAGAGTACTTATATTAAAGATAACAATCACCAACTGGCTGCAGACTAAGGACGATCCACCTAAGCATAGATGTTGTGGGAAATATCACCCTATAGGCAGGTTGAGCTCTCCTTAGCTAGGTTTTCTTCAACTAAGACAACTAGACCAAGTGGACACTAACATTCCTGGTTTCCATCCATTTATGCATGAAATAAGAGACAAGGAAGAAGGAAAAGAGGCACCTTTTTACGAAGGTTGTCCTCGTTGATCCTTGTCGTTCTAGGGTTGGATCCAGTCCAACTCCAAACTTAGTCTACCTGCAAAGAAATAGAACTATCCTCCTCTTCTACTACTTGTAACAAGTTAGATGAAAGCTATCTTAACTAGGTTACATTTTTATACATAAACTGGAAAAAAAGAAGATGAAAGTAAGGAAATAGGCCAAGTTTATTGATATGAGAAACATGAAACACTTACAATCATGATGTGTTGCAAGCTTCCTCCACGCTTCTCCTTTCCAGCCCCTTATGTGCACTGCCAAAATGCTACAAAATTTTTCTGAAGTATGAGATCAAAAGTTTGATGCCTTTCATGAACTCCCAAAATTACCCTTCCACTCATGAATGGCATGGTTTATATAGGAGCTTGGGAAGGTTTAACCAACATAGAGAATCAAGGGAAGGTTTAGATCTTCCTCCTTAAGTTAGGATTGATTGCCCAAAATGGAGGAAATTGAAGCCATGACTCACCTGTTATCCATAACAACCCAAAGATCCTCGGAATTGTCCCTCAAAAAAAGGAGGAATTGGTTAAAATTGCTCTAACAAGAAGGACGCTCCCCTAGAGTGGCAAAATGGGCATCTTGGACGCTCCCAAATGGTCTGCCAAGGGGCATCCTTGAGTGGGGGACTCTCCCTAAGCCATGGTAGGGGGGCATCCCTCTTCCAACTAGGTCAAAAAGTGATGTTTTCGACCTTCAAAAGGGGTTTTTCTTCTCCTTAGTGGCTAGGGATGATGACAAAGTGTTGTTCCATGGTGTTGGAGTGATGAAACACAAATGTGACACTTAGGAAAGTGTTGTATTGGATTACGAAACTCAACAATGAAAATGTACATAAGTGCGACACTTAATGAAAAAGTGACATAAGTGCAACACTTAGTACACCACTAGGCAGTGTGCAAATTTTACATATAATAGATTTCCCCCTAAAATGTGAGGTCAGAAGAAACATTGATGGGAAAAACATTTTACACATGCGGGGGGTGTTGGAATAGGAGAGTCGGACGAAAGTTGCAAACAAACATCAAACAATATATATATAAATCATCCCGAGGTAGGCATACCCATGCTTGGTATAAGCTGACTTGAAGCACAGTCGTCGACCAATACACTAGGGATCCATGAAAGTACTAACTAAGGATATGGCCACCAAACATACAATGTGGATCCATATCTCCATTGCTACACATTATTTTGGTCACTCTGATGATGACTTTACAAGCATGTAATCAGGCCCTCAAAATCATCTTTTGCCTGAGAAAAGTCACTGCTTTCCTCCCCTGCAAGACAACTTTTTAGAAGGACGTCGCAGGCTACCCATAGTGTACAGTGCGGAAATCCATGATTTCTGCAGGCTTTTCTATAGCTGGCCTGCGGGATTTTCACAGGCTGCTATATAGGCAGGGTGCGGTGGCATTTGAAAGCCAAAAGAGGAAAGAGGCTCAAGAAGTTTCTAGAAGGGGAATCTTCTGGAATGTGAGGTGGCGTCCGTATGGTTATGATCCTACTGACTTCTCTAATCTGGTGGGATCATCCTCATCCCTTTAACCACTTCAGCTTCTCCTATATAATAATGGGCTTCTCATGGAAAAGGTTAAGCACAGTTAAGCAAAGTTGAGCAAAGGATTGCTGGAAGAATAGGCTGGAGATTGTGTGAAGAATATTATTTCAGTTGATACTTGAGGTCTACATTTGCCCATCAAGTTTTTGAAGATCATCTTCATGCAAATCTCGGAACAAGTATATGTGTGTGTTGGAACAAAGGACCACTAAAAGGGAACTTGCGACATCAAGGCATTTTGGTTRTATCTTCCACTTTTATTCAATATAATATAGTGGCATGTTTCTTTCCCATAAAATTATTCTCATTTTAGTACATGACTCCCTAATCACATGTTTAAGTTTTCATTGAATCTATCACAGTTGCTTTCACTTTGGTTGGTTTGTGTCATTACAGATATGGTTTCACAAGAGCACCAGAGCGAAGCGGGAACAACAAAGATATAAGGAAGCGATCTCAAAGGTAAGTCATCAATCTCTTCTTTGACACTTAGATCAATGATTGTAACTTAGGGAAAGCGTGATGTCCTGTCTTGTTTTGTTCTAGATACAGGTGGATCTAGGGAGATTAGTTTATGTTCGCATTTACCAATTTATCCTATAACAAAATTAGCGACTCTACTGGGGATACGGCTTGATTGTGGTTTTTGTTGGCCATTTGTTTTTGCCTACTCTTTTTTATTTGAATTTAGTCTCTGAGTCTGTGGGAGATCCATGCAGACTCTCTGAGTTTGAAAGTTCACTGAGATTTTTTACCTTTTTCTCAGAATTTCTTGATTTTCAGACGTGTCCGCATTGCACCCTATACCTAGCCTGCGGAAACCTTTGATTTCCGCACCCTGGCTATTTGCTTCAATGCGTACTTTCCACACCCTGTCTGCTTCTGGCCTGGGGGAACTCTAGATTTCCGCACTGTAATGTGCTATCAACCTGCGACGACGTTTGTGAAAATTTTGAGTGGGGTTTTTTCCTCTGTTGATGCCCAGTTTTTGCTTTAGTCAACTGGGGGGAACTTTTTTAACCAGTATTTGACTATTTTCTTATGCTTAACACGTTGTTGATTGGTTTTCGGAGATCAAACACCTCTCTTAGTCATTTTCCGATTTTCATTTTTTATTTTTAACAACAAGGGTATAATCTTTGAGCTTGTATCTGAGTGCTTGTTCAATTAAAAATCTTGGATTGGATTTGAAGTTTTGGATTGATTACGTATTCTAGATTGCTTGATGATTGAGAAGTTATTAGTTCATTTGCATTTGGGGAAATACTTTCTCGTCATTTTTTACTTTTATCTTCATTGAAAGTTTGATTTGGGTGCTTGTTGAAGGTATACATTTTCTTGGATTACTTGTCCTTTCTTTGTCATGCCCTTGGTTTGGTCTTAGAAAGGAAGAATTTGAAGTTATCCATTCTTTAAAATAATCATACATAAGAAAATTTATTGCATTTAAGAGAAGAGAACATTGAAGAACTTCATTGTTTATTGGTTGTTTGAAATTGTGTTCATTTAAATAAAAAGGAAGTATATTTTGTAGCTTACATCATTCTGGAAACACCTTCTCCCTGCTGTAGATATAATTCATTGAATGAAAATTTGCATCATTCATTTCTATTTGCATATTGTTGGGTCAAGGTCTTACACAACATCAGTTTCATTCCTGTCTCCCTCTTGAGTAACAACAACCTTTAAAAATATTGTGAAGATCTAAAACTTAATTAGTAATTTTTTCTAGGGCTCTTTTACACCAACATTAACTAGGCTAGAGCTTTGGAATAGGCAGTGAGACACACTCTCTAAAGCACAGAACACACAATAGCATCTCGTGATAGGGAGTGTTAAATTCCATTTGCAACATTTTGTCCTGGGAAGCGCTTCTCACACAAGGGTCAAACCTGAGGTCGCATTGAGATTGACAGAGTTACTCACCCTGCTTTACTGATCTCGGCGTAGAGATTGTGTGTATTATGGGGGTCGCTTGAAGGTATACCCACAATGATGAGTTGAATCCTCTCAAGTTGATTTCGGGCTAGATACCCTGCCCTTGCGCGTGGATTGGACTATTGATTGTCTCCCCAGGCATCAATGTTGTTTTTAGTAGCCTTAGTTGCCTATCTTCTTAGGGTCTTACATGAGGTGACTGTGGAGGGGAAAGTCTTCACGATACCTGGAATTGATGTTGGCTAGACTCACTCAGGCTCCTTGGAGGGTATACCCACGATTATGTGTGGGAGCTTGCACCAGGGTGTAAGTCTGTTGAGCAAGTCGTCAACGTAACTTTTCCACCCTAGCCTAACCCCTTCTTGTCTTGACTTCACGACGTTGGATTTCATCACCAACTAGTGACTTTAGAATAACAAGGTTTTGTTTGTTTGGTTTTGTTTTCTAGATTCTACTAGCGAGTGTTGTTTGTTTACATAGTTGGCCATAGATTTTTTCCGTAAAATTTTTGGTTCGGCCAACATTGACCCTCCACGTCGTTCACGTAGGATGCAAGGGCTACCTCCAGAAGTTTCTCAACCCTTGCTTCCTAATCCACTAGAGGACTCTCCTCAACAAAGTGAGATCCAGGACCACATACCTTCACAAGCGGAGAGAACTGACTCTTTAGAAAGTTTTCGAATTGTTTCTGATTCTTTGGACGTTTTTCGCTTACCTCCTGGATACGAGAGACGTATTCTCCGACTGAACTCGTCCAGAGAACTTGTTGTTGACACTTCTGGAATACCAACTAGAATTCTTGCCGGCCTTGAAAACGAGGATCCTTTTTGGACCACTGACATATCTCGAACTCCGACTTCTAGGCAGAACCCTCCTAGCTCGAAGGCAGAAGCTGAGATATCTATCGTTTCTGAACCACCCAAGACATCTACTACATTTACGATACCTTTAGATCACTTTAACAATACAACTTGCTATTTCTTCGTTGGTTTAGAGGTTGGTCCTATCTCAACTATCCCTCTTCAGTAGGCCCATTCCACAATGGTCCCAAACACTACAATTATTCCCACCGGGAATACGGTGGTTAGCCAAGCTCCTATTGGCACACCGCTTTCGTCTAGACAAATCCTGTCACTTCCTCTTGSGTATAATGCTTTGAATGCTTCTATCCCCATTCCTACCCAAGTTCCATATGGAGCTTCCAGAGTCTTTACTCCTCCTGGGTATAATGTTGCTTCCGTTTCCATTCCGATACCATYCCAGTTCCTCTCCGGAGGGTCTTATCCACCTCTTATAGGAGGATTTGGACCCAGTGGCTCTACTGCCTTTGGAAGTTCTACTTCRTTATTCACTTATGGTTATCAGATTCCTATCGGGGGATAGTATAACCTAGGGGGGGAAACTCAATTTGGGGGTCAAACCTAAATTGGGGCATCATTCTCGCTTGGAGGATAGCCCCCGTTCAGAGGATATAATCCACAATATGGACATAACATCCCCGGATCACTAGCCCAGTATTGGAATCTTCTTATTCAAGGAAATCCACAATCATTTGGGGGGCAACAACCTCAAGTTAGCTCTTTTATACTCCCTAGTTTGGGCCACTCATACCTCAGTTCTTCCAATCCCATTTGGGGTTCAAACGTTCAACCTAGTGTCCCTCCTCAAGGGAACATCCCCAATCAGTACAACCCTATGGGCTACATGCCTCCGCACACACGTACGAATTTGTTAGGACCTTTGCCTCACATACAAATTGCTTATGGTCCTACTGGTATACTGATGGGAATCCCTCCCCAAAGTCACCAGTATCCTCCGGTGAATAGACAATTACCCTTTTTAGCCCCTTTGGACCTACTCGATATGTTTAGAATCTTGAATGATCCTATCCTACATTCTCCCCATTGGCCCATTATACTGACTAAATTACCATCTGACATCCCAAAATTTGATGATAAACCGGGAGAGGATCCGAACAACCATGTCATGACTTTCCACCTTTGGTGTTCATCCAACTCTTTGATGGATTATTCCATTCGGTTACGAATCTTCCAACGAACTCTCACGGGTTCGACTGCAAAGTGGTATATAGAACTACCACAAGGTTTCTTCACTAACTTTAATACCCTAGCCATGGCTTTCCTTACACACTACCAATTATCAATCCATTGTGAAACAATAACCAAGATCCTGAGTTCCTTCAAGCAAACTAAGGCCACTCACATCTCTAATCACATTCATGAGTGGAGACGAAGACGACGTTTGATCAAACTCGATCTTCCCAATCAGTTATTAGCAAAGTGGTTCTCGAAATCATTCGTGAATGAAATCTCTCGCAATATTGCCATGGGTGGAGTTGTCACCGAAGAACAGGCTATCAGTCGCGCTCAATACCTTGACCTCGTTTATTCACAAATGGGTACTCTTTACGACTTACTCCCTGATGCACCTCGCTCTTCTACTATCGCTACCTCAACTACCCCTGTTGCTTCTCATGCGACTGATGATGCGATTGGCACTTTCCATGCTCAACCTCAAAATACACAAGCCTCTCCCACCAACCCCAAGTCTAATGCTTCTAATGTTCAAAATGCTCTGTCTCCTACTCCTCCCACCGACAAAATCTCTGAAGTTAACTCTGTTCAATCTACCCTTGTCGGAAAGAATAAATGTAAAAAATGGAAGGGTAAGAATAAGGAGGATAAAAATAACCCACTGTCTAAGAAAGCCAAAACCCAACCTGCTAATGATAAGGATAAGCACAAACCTTGATACCCTTTCCTTATCTGTGGTGATGATCATTATATGAAAGATTGTCTAAGACAGGCCGAGGTTACTAAGTTCCTCCAAGGGACCGCGAAACCTCCCACACCTGTCATTTTGTCTCAACCTTTCCCTTCTCAATAGCAGGCCCAATTGGTCATCCATGACCAACCCTCTCCCTCCACTACTTCTTATGTACTCATGTGTACTGGTGATTCTAGAAACAATGACGTTACACTTACCACTCATGCCAAAGATTACTCTTCCTCAAAGGAGAAGGTTGACGATATACCACCTTCATTGGTTCAACAACCTCCCTCAACTTCACCTCCCAACGGTCCTCTTCATCTCAAATGGCCGAGTCTCGATACAGTTCTTCACCCTCCCCCAAAGGGTGTTGTTCGAAATTTCGCCTTCAACCCACATACACGTGCTGCTCAGAACTACAATACTGTAGAAGATTTGGCGCAAGCACCTTCTACGATGTCGGCTCTCGAAGTCCTTCAAAGTTGCCCTGCTCAATGGAAGGCACTACTAAAGGCTATCGGTGGAATTGATCCTACGGATACAAATCTGATAATTTTTTACCTCGAAGATCACATTCCGAGAGTCCCCCCTCAACTAGCATTCCAAATACAAGTTGTTGTCTCCGACAAGAACTTTTGTAGGACTATTATTGATGAGTGTGCCTCCACGTGTGTAATGTTTGTTGCTTGTTGGAAGGCCATCGACTCTCCTCCTCTTACAGAATCACATAACACGCTTAAAGCCTTCAATGGCTCTGGCTTTAAGCCCTACGGTGTACTTCCTTCGTTGTCTATTACGTTGGAAGGCAAATCGATCAATATTGAAGTTGAGGTGTTTGATGCACCTCTCGATTATAACCTCTTACTTGTTCATAGCTGGATTGATGCAATGCACACCGTTGTGTCTACCCTTTTCCGTGTTTTGAGCTTTCCACATCAGGGAAAGGTCATTACTGTCGACCAGCTAGCCTTTTTCAACTCTGACACTCGTACTAAGAACGTACCTTTTATAGTGAAGACACCGCCTGGGTATGAGAACGTCGGTGTGGGCCTACTTAAAGATTTGACTCTGATGGGTACATTCCCAATCCCACCTCCCGATGCTCCACCTCCTTTGGTTTCCTCGGTCAACATGATTTCCACCTCCGTTCGCAAAACTCAAACCTCTTCCGACCTGTGGGTAATACCCGAACCTAGTGATTATCCTTGCTACGACAACTAAATGTCTTTAAGTCCGGTTGAATCCGCCTATCAAGCCATTCAATCGGCAACCCCTCCTACCCTCTCTCTCGGTGATTCGTCTCCTAACCCGTTCCACATTATTTTCCCCATGGACGAGATGATTATGTCGGTTATGTCAATGGAAGACACCCCTTGGGATGATGGACATCATCGTTCCGTTTTCTTCCTCGAACAACACACCATCGAGATTTACCAACGGATCTCGACTCCATCGACCGTTGTTGTCATTTCCTTGGTTCCCGAGTCGTCACACGACATGTTATATGAAGGGAACTTAAGTAATAGTTCTCCCACCATCCCCCTAGACATATCCATTAAACCTAGAGTTGTTGAAAATGTTCACATCGGAGCTTCGTGCTCCACCGATGAGGTTGTCGCATATAAATCACTTTTCCAAGAGTTTCATGACATATTTGCTTGGAGCTATGAAGAAATGTCGGGTATTGACTCTGATATTGTTGTACATGAAATTAAGATGTACCCAGGCGCTAGACCCATCTGACAGAGACTTCATCCGGTCCACCCCCGTAAAGCAGCTGCTATTAAGCTTGAAGTCGAAAAAATTCTTAAAGCTGGCTTTATTTATCCTGTGGCTTTAATTGATTGGGTATCCAATCTCGTTCCAGTTAAAAAGATACAAGGTATGATCTGTGTCTGCGTCGATTATAGGGATATTAATCAAGATTGTCCTAAGGACAACTTGCCTACCCCTTTCGTTGACCAGATCGTTGATGATTGAGCCGGGAGTGAAATCTTCTCTTTAATGGACGGTTTCTACGGCTATAATCAAATTAACATCTTACCCGCGGATCAACACAAAATTGCTTTCATTTGTCCTTGGGGCACCTTTACCTACCGAAAACTACCCTTGGGTTTAAAGAACGCTGGTGTGACTTTTCAACGCGCCATGTCGTATGCTTTTCATGATATTAAGCACATTGTACAACCATATCTAGATGACCTATCGGCACATTCCATGCATCGTAGTGACCATTCGACACACCTTTGAGCCATTTTCCTTCGTCATCGGTTCTATCGTATATGATTAAACCCGCACAAATGTGTTTTCTGTGTGGATTTTGGCCGACTTCTAGGTTTTATCGTTTCATGCCAGGGGATCAGGGTCGATCCTTTGAAGGTCGAGGCAATCCTCAATCTCCCTCCTCCTTCTTCACTTCACCAGCTTCAGAGTTTGCAAGGGAAGGCAAACTTTTAAAGTCGTTTCATCCCAAATTATGCTCAATTAACGCTCGGATTTTCTCGACTGCTAAAGAAAGGTTCTAAGTTCATATGGGATTCCACTACCAACAAGGCTTTCGAAGCTTTGAAACTAACTTTAACCTATACCCCGTTACTTTTCCCACCCGATTATAGTTGAGATTACTTCCTTTATCTCGCTGCTTCGAACTCTACCATCGCCATGGTTCTAGTCCAAGAAGACGATTCACACTACGAACATGTCATCTATTATTTGAGTCGGAGTCTCACGACCACCGAAACCAAATTTTTACATGTTGAAAAACTGGCCCTGGCAGCTGTTCAAGCTGTCCAATGTTTCCGTCACTACATCCTATTACGCAAGACCACTGTAATTTCTGATTGCAACCCCATGCAACACATTCTTACATGCCAATTGCTAGGGGACAAGTACTCTAAATGGATAGTGATTCCCCAAGAGTTTGACTTAGAATTCGAATGCGCTAAATCTAATAAATCTTTGGTGTTTGTCGAACTGATGTGTGGCCTTCCCTTCACTGAGACAAAACACGTAACAATAGATTCTTTACCCGACAAATATCTTTTTCTGATCAGTTCTGATGACCTTTGGTATGGAGATATCATTATATATCTCCAGACTCAAACTTTCTGCCCCGATCTATCTAACACTGACCGTTGTCGTACACGATATCAAGGTCGTCAATATATCATCCTCAGTGACACTCTTTATCACCGTGGGGTTGACTCTGTTTTTCGATGATGTCTCACCTATGACAAGGTCGAGAAAGCGTTGAATGAATGTCATTCTGGAGCATGTGGTGGTCACATGTCTGGGTATGATACTGCCCAAAAGATCTTACGAGCAGGGTATTTTTGGGCTTTTTTATTTAAGGATTGTATTACCGCCGTCAAAAAATGCCATGCTTACCAAACGTACAATAATAAAATAAGATCACATCCCACTCCCTTAAACCCTGTAGTTTCTGTCAGACCTTTCACAAAATGGGGTATCGATTTCATGACATGTCACCCTCACTCGGCCAAGGGGCATGGATACATTATCGTAGCCATGGATTATTTCACGAAATGGGCTGAGGCGATGTCTACATTAGGCAACACTGGGAAAACTGTAGCCCTTTTCTTATTTAATCATATTATTACTCGATTCGAGATCCCACAAGCTATCATTACTGATCATGGTAGCCATTTTCAAAACTTTATGATGTCTGAACTTACTGACAAGTTGGGTCTTCGGCATGAAAAATCAACCACCTACTATCCATAGGCCAATGACCAACTTGAAGCAATAAATAAAATCCTTATCATTATGCTTCGTCGGATAATAGGAATCCATAAGACCAGTTGGCACATGATGTTGTTTTCAGCATTATGGGCCTATCGGACATTCGTGAAGTCTGCTACGGGATTTACCCCTTTTCAACTAGTCTATGACATTGAAGTCATTCTCCCAATTGAATGTGAAATATCGTCTTTAAAGCTAGCCGTCGAACTTCTCCCAAACACATCTGCCGAAGAAGAACATCTATTGCATCTTATGCAATTAGATGAGACCCGTCGTGATGCCACCCTAGTTATTGAAACCCAGAAGAAACGCGTAAAAGCCCAATATGACAAGCATGTCAAGCCGCGTGTTTTCTTGGAGGGAGATCTAGTTCTCCTCTATGAACAAGATCGTGATCTACTAGGAGCCGAAAAATTTGAAGCTATGTGGCGAGGTCAATATATCGTCAAATGAGTGTTAGAGAAGGGAGCTTACGAGTTAGTAGATTATGATAGCATTCCTTTGAGTGAACCCAGAAATGGGCTTTACTTGAAGAAGTACTATGCTTAGACTGTCTCTGCATGAGTGCTTGTACTTTTACTGTACCATACTCTTGTGTGTTAGTTTTTTGTGCCATTCGTTATTTAGTTTCCACCCCCAACTGCTTACCTTGTGTTGTGCTTGGTTTCCAGATGTCGGTGTCTTCGCTACCCTATATTGGCTTCGTCAATGGTGCTATCCGTAGTACTCAGAACTTATCTTCTGCTGCTTGGGCAATCTATGCACCTACCAACGAACTTATCAGTATACT
>JASDQU010101029.1:371530-386626 GCA_032191745.1 Picea mariana
AAGACTTTGTATGTTTCTTTCTCATCATGGGAGGCTACCACCTTGGAGATCGTTCCTCATCAGAACAACCAGTGTTAACCACCTTCCTGGTGAGTTTTCAAGGATCTTTTCTTTATGTAGGAGAGCGAAGTCCACTGCAGTGAAAGTCTTTCTTCATTCTGTAACTCTTGTTAATCGATATTACTAGGAAATTCTTTGGGTTTATTCGTGCTTCTATTAAAAGTTGAAAATTTATTTGGCTCCCATTTTAATACTTCTGAGGTCTCGGTGCTCCATCTCCTCGCTCCACTTTCAGATGATTTTACCAGTTTAGTCTTCTAGGAAGAAGGCAACTTAGGATTTCTTTATGTCTTAATACTAATTTTCTTGCTTGCTCTTACCCAGTGGTTGCGCATCGAGGTCCAGTATTGAAAGAATAAGAAGTTTTGTTAGATTTGATTGTAACTCTATGTGCAACTCCCTATATCACTTCTTGTTCTTTCTCTTCACGAGGGGGTGAGTCCACCTGTCAGTTCTCTTACTCTGACTCTTAACTAGTCCTTACACCATGAAGTTTCTTTAAGGATAAGGCATTCTTGTTTGGGTATAATATAATGAAATCTGCTTAAAGGGATCTCGTAAAATCCATAGGAACTTCCTTACAGTATATGACACTTTGAGTTCATAGTTTTGTGTTTAAAAAGACTATTTACTTTCACCGAATGATATTTGGATTGTAATTTTCTTATGTTAAGAATACTACAAGTGCAATGTGACCTCTCGAGTCTGGTTATGAGATATTTGTATTGACTTTTGTACTGTCATTACTTTCTGCATTTCAAATTATGGAAGGTTTAAATTCGATAGTTAGGTATATTATCAGTTCAGTGTGTAGGGTTTATAGTGGGACTTTGTACATCATGACTTATGTCATCTATAAGTTAAAGCAAGACTATCCCTATAGACTATTTCAACTTATTTAGATTCATTGACTATTGTAGACATAAAGTTTTCCACTGGTTAGTTTTGTTCTTTTTAAGATTGGCTATAATCCACTAATGATGGTCTTGTTTTATTCCAGGGTACCCATCAGGGAGTTACTGCACCACTCTCCATTAGCCCGGACATCCATCCAGTCAACAAGTGGCGGGGACGAATATGACCCTACCTGCCAAAAGATAAGTGTCTCTCTAGAATATTCTATTTATTTAACAAAACATCAATCCTTTTAATGTTTCGTTATCTTTCATTCATGTACATATTGCTAATAATTATAGGGTATACTTTTGCAGGGCTTCAGTTTGCGCAAGTTTCGGATAACCACCCTTGTTCTTGGCACAAAGGGTATTTGGGTTCCAAACCCATCTTCTCTTAGTTTTAACTCTACAGGTGCTAATAAAATGGTGCTCCTGGCTCCATCCACTTTTCCATTTTCAATTAGTTCTGTTCTTCCCTCAGTATTGTTAGCATGAAGTGTAACCCCTCTTGCATAAAGGTCTGTGTTCGATTTGAGCTTGGTCAAACTATCTAATAATTTTCTTTCTATTGAGCTACATTCCCTGTCGAATGTACTCAGGTGATATGGTAAATCATAGTGAGTTTGTCTCTTTATTATCGAGCACCAATTATTGTTAAAAATAAATATTACATCCAAGGCATTTCAACTTATGCATCCTCAATATGACTGTTCCGGAACTAATGTATTTACCAAAAATTAGCTATGGTAATAGAGTTATTGGTACTCTATTTTTTTGTATTTGATTTATAGTGATAAAAAATGAGTTGTTTCCATGCCTAAGGATAGTAAAATCCAACTCGTATTGTACCTACGAATGCATTAAAGTTCCATCTTCTCTATTTTAGAATAAATTTATCGGTCTCCTACATCCAACATTTCATTTATATAGTTGTATTTACATATGTTCCAGAATAGTCTGTCATTTACATAATATAGGAACATATCTAATATTTATACATTCTATTGTAGGCATGCAACCTCTATTTTCTTCTATAACATCTCCACAGATCGACAACATTAATTAGACCTATATCTTTTATATGAATATAATTATACCGTGAAATAGATAGTGTTTCGCACTAGTTTTAATTCAATTCTATGCGGAAAATGAAGGTCTTGAACAAGTAATTATGAACCTAATATTTACTTGTAGAAATATAAACACAGTTCCAAAGGGATTTATACACAGGCAGTGTTGAAAAATGAATTTTGATTCTTTGGTAGCTTATCCTATAGTTACTTTCGTATAGTAAAAATCTAGTTTAAAGAAATGATTGTTTTCCAGAATCTAACCATGCATAATATTTTCAATCTGTCATAATATTTAAAAGGTAAGATATATAATTCATTCAAAATTTAATCCAATCGTAAGAATAACTCATAATTAGATTTGTAGGACATTCTGTTATTATCTATGCTTCATACAATCGAACAGATTTCACCCAGGTTATTATATCAACTCAGAATTAATAGATGCACTACATCAGTGATTTAATCATTCAACAGAGATGGAAAATATTCCAATTAAAAGTTAACAAATGCATTACATAATATATATAAGTATTCAAAGAGATAAGGAGTAATTTAACATATTTTAACCACTTGTGGAAAGACAAAGGGAGCAACCACGTTCCTCCTAGCCATAGAACTAGGAAGCCAAATCACTTTTCCTATTCACCCCCTAGCTTGACCATGAATCCATGAGGGTTAACTTGGAACTCCTCCTCAGCAACATCGTTCAATTTCAGAAAAAATCTTCTTATTTCATCACACTCAACAGGGAGTGGTCATAACAACAACAGGTAATTCCTTTCCCAACATACTTGGCAGTGTCCTGTCTCCTCTCATATGTTATATATCCAAAAATCATTTTTGCCTAGGTATTTTCCCTCCCTTGGGAATTTTCACAGCTGTCAAAATCCTTGATTTTTAGGGGTTGTCAATGGCCAAATCCTTGATTGGCCACTTGTAAAAATCATCCCAGAGGTAGTTCCAACATGTTCCCCTCTCATGGAGTCATGGTCAGCTAAATTTAACATGGTTGTTCCATTTGTCCTCCTGCAATAAATAAAACAATATTTTGTTTACATACAAGTGTCATAGTCAAATAGTTAGTTGGTTCAGATCATGTCTCTGCCCAACAGTCATAATAATTAATTACAATTTATCAAATTCGAAATTTGAAATTGCCATAAATGGAAAAAAAATTCCAAATTTTAATTTACTAAAAATGGAATAGTTTTTCTAACAAATTTTGACTTTTGAAAATACATTATTTTATTTGGAGGGATGTCAAATCCTTTCCCCCTTCAATAAAACATTGTCCTTAGTTTTAATTCATTTCTTGGAACAATATTGGATGAGATTTCCGCAAATCTCCCTCCAGTTTCCAAGTGGCCTCCTTAAGACTAAAGTTCTTCCATTGCACCTTTACCTGAGAGACGACTCTGTTCCAAAGTGTTATTTCTGTCCGGTCTAGAATACGTCGAGGTTCCACCTAGAAATCGCCTTCTGGTTCCTCCTGCACCAAGTTCCAATCAATCATATGAGTAGGGTCATGAACATATTTTTCAATAAAGAAACATGAAATACATTATCAATTTTTAGATTAGCTAAAAGTGCAAGTTGGTATGCCATGGGTCCAATTCAAGCTAGTATCTCGAAGGGCCCACAAAACCTGGGTTCCATATTGGTATAGTTTTCAAGTTTTAGTGAACTTTTTCAGGCTTTGAATTTTAAGTATACATGATCCCCCACTTGAAATTCCAAGTGTCTTCTTTTCTAGTCCGCATAACTCTTCTGACTGTCCTGTGCCTCTTCGAAGTTTCGTTGTACCTTTCTTACTGTATTCTCCATTTATTGGAGAATCTATGGTCCAACCATAATTTTTTTAGCTAGGTTGTCCTAGCTAATTGGGGTCATACACTTCCTGCCATATAGTACTTCAAAGGGGCTTAGCTTAGCCGAAGTTTGGTACCCATTGTTATATGCAAATTCTACCAGGTCTAGATAGTCTTCCCATTTGCTCGGTTTTATTCTTACGTACATGCGGAGCATATATTCTATGATTTGGTTTGTACTTCCGGTTTTTCCATCCGTTTGTGGATGATAGATTGTACTGAAATTCAGTTTGGCATTTATCCCTGCAAACAATTCCTTCCAAAAAGTGGACGTGAATTTTACGTCTCTATCTGAATTACTATTTTAGGAATTCCATGCAGTCTAAAAATTTCTTTCATAAATATTTCAGTAATGTTTATAGCTTTAAAAGTAGACTTTATTGGAATAAAGTGTGTAGACTTACTGTTTTTATCGATTACAACCATGATAGAGTCATTATGTTTCTGAGTTTTGGGAAAATATGTAATAAATTTCAGCGATATGGTCTCCCATTTCCATTATGGTACTGGTAATGGTTGTAATAGGTCGAATGGATGCTGGTGTTCATCCTTTACCCGTTGACATCTTGGCACCTAGCCAAGTATCCTATTGTTTCGCCCTTCATATTAGGCCAATAGAAAAATTTCTTGAGTGTTGTTATCATTTTCTAGTATCTTGGATGACTACCATACGGTTTCTTATGCACTTCGTCAAGAACTGTTATCTTTAACTTTGTTGAATCGGGTATGTAAAGTCTATTTTTAAAATGTAGTAACCCAAAGTCTTTATCTAGGTCTGCTACCTTTAGAATGGGCGTGGGTGTTAATAATTCCTTCAATGTATTAAACCTATCTTGGCACTTTTGTGACCAATTAAAATTTCTCCCTTTCTTTTTTAACGATGTGATGGGGTAGGATATTTTGGAAAACCCCTCTATAAATATGCGATAATATTCGGTGATTCCCATGAATGACCAGATGTCCACTACATCCTTTGGTACTGGCCATTCCATAATGGCTCTTACCTTCTTAAGGTCGACTGCAATGCCTTCTGCAAAAATGACATGTCCTAGGTATTGTATCTTCTTCTGATAAAAATCACACTTATCGAATTTAGCATACAATTGATGTTTCCTCAAAGTTTGCAGGACGTTTCTTAAGTGTTCTTCATGTTCTTCTTCTATTTTTGAATATACTAGTATATCGTCAATAAACACCAGCACAAATTTGTCCAAGAATTGACTAAAAATACTATTCATTAAGCACATGAATGTGGTTGGCGCGTTAGTGAGTTCGAAAGGTATGACCACAAATTCATAATGTCCATATCTTGTTCAAAAAGTTATCTTTATTATGTCCTCATATTTTATCCTAACTTGATGATATCCAGATCGTAAATCCAGCTTCGAAAAGATCTTTGCCCTACCTACTAGATCAAACAGATCATTTATCCTAGGTTAAGGGTACTTGTTTTTAATAGTCACTTTGTTCAGTTGTCTATAATAGTTACATAGTCTTAGAGTACCGTCTTTCTTCTTCAAAAAGAGGACATGTGCTCCCCAAGGTGAAACACTCGGTCTGATATACTCTTTGTCCAATAACTCCTGCAGTTGGATTTTAAATTCCATCAATTTTGGTATACTCATTCGGTAAGGTTCTTTCAAAATAGGGCTGAACCATGTAGTCTATTTATCTTCTAGGGGTATGGAGAAGTCTATTTATCTTCTAGGGGGTAATTTAGGTATTTCATCAATGAATACGTCTCTGAAATAGTGTAAAACAACAAAGTCTTCCAAGTTAGGTTTGTCTTTCTTTTCTAACAGGTTTGTTACTTGGATGGCATAAACTTGACATCCCTTTCTCATGCATTTCTTGAATTGCATCGCAACAAATTGTCTAACTGATACAGGTTTTGGTACACCTTGGGTTGTTCTAGTAGTGTCATAATCGTCTTTATAGTTAAGTTTGTTTGTATAACAATCGAGTACTGCCTTGTGATTTTCCAACCAATCCATTCTTATAATCATATCATAAGATCCTAGGGGTAGGATGTTCAGATTTGTCCTTATATTCTTACCATCTAAGCTGAACTTAAAATCAAAAATAAATTCAACTACTTTCCTTTTAGTTCCGGTAGCTAGTTGTACCATCCATGATTTTGCATGCTGCAGTTTCTTAAGTTTATTTGACTCTACTATACCAGGAGTAATATAACTTAACGTAGCTCCAGGGTCAATTAAAACAGAATTTCGAGTGTCATTGATTTTACCTTCGATTTATACCACAGAGAACTGGTGGTCAACCTCCCGACCATCTATGGCTGCATTTATCTGTTGTAGGATTATGCCCACATCACCCACCGTCAAGGCTTCCTGCAAGTTATGAACATCAGTTTGGTTTACTAAAATTAAACATGGACAGTTCCTCCTTAGGTGAGGTTCTCCACATTCCTATCACTTTAACGGTTCATGGGGGCTGTCCCCAAAATTCTTCGTTCCCATATTTACCAGTTTACCGTTCCCTTGCGTATTTGGATGGTTGGAGTGAAAATCCTTTCTTGGAAAGATTTTTGTTGCATTCTGGTAACGAGATGGCTAGTATCCCTTCTTCCGTTGGTTCATTCGATCTTATTTCTTATCCTTCCAGGCTTTGAGAAACTCTATCCATTGTTTATACTGGTCATAGCACATTCGTGCATTCCTGAATACTTCACTCAAGGATTTGGGGTTGTCAAACTCAATTTTGTCCCTGTATGACTGTGGTAAATAGCTTAAGAATCGCTAGATTTTTACGTTATCCTCTAGGATGTAAGGTACGAACCATAGTAATTCCAAGAATTTATTTATAAGGTATTCCATTGTCATTTGTCCAAGTCTTGACTCATAAAATTCTTTTGTTTTTCTTTCATAGTATCTTTCAGATATGTACTATTTTTTGAAATATTTCTTGAAGCCAGACGATTCCATCTGTTTTTATTTGAAGCCCTTTTCCAATTTCAGATCTTTCCACCAGATGTCGGCCTTTCCTTTCAAGTTGTAAATGGCCATTCTAACTTTCATATTGCTAGAATAGTTCTATATTTGTAAATATTTTTTGATATCTAATAACCATGCCTCAACTTCCTCACCTATTATGAATTCCCCGTCAAATGTAGTAGGTTTAATCTTCTTGAATTCCCCTTCAAGATGATCTACTTGTTTCCTTTTTCTATCTAGTTTTTCTTTATCTTCAGCTGAAGGGGTACCCTTAGATGTGTTGTCCTCTTTTTCTGCTTCAGGATTGGAGTTCTTGGAGGCCCTCTTATTGACCTCTGATTCATGATTATCGTCATTTGGGACTTTCTTGGTTACTATGTTACGCAACAGGACTTCATTTATTTCCTACTATTCCTGTTGTGCTTTCTTCAGTTTCTCACTGTCTGCTTTGAAAACCTGCAATTCAACAATAATATTCCTCATTTCTTTCAGTACTTCCATAGGTGAGCTTCTGTCACTATTTTGTCTTGCATCTCCCGGAGGTCCTTTATCTAGATCCACTTCCATTCTAATTTCTACATCATCCTGAGCTACCATAATTCACAAAAAATAGAAAGGGTTTTCTGTTTGTAACAAAAAGGTTTATTAGTTTTGCTTAAATCGAATATATATAAATCAATTACAATGGTCCTGTTCAGGTCCAGTGTTGTAACCTTTTCTCGGATACCATATGTAATGTACCTCAATTTTGGCATAAAAAAAAATAAAAATCTATGGGACATTAACCTCCAATTTCATCTAAAAGATTCGTAAAAAGTAAGGGATAGGTAAAGTTCACTCTGATCATATATTTATATTCTGTTGGTCATCTGAGAACAATCCTACACCAAACTAACTTAAAAACTTTATACAAGGGGCTCTCCAAAAGTTCTAGCACCTTTTTGCAACCCATATAGTTTCTCCTTTTACATATAGATATTAAAATCATAATATTATATCCATATATATAGAAATGTAAAAATAGGATTGGAGTCCTAGTTTTATTTTTTTTAAATCTGACCCTTCATGCTTGCACGCAAGTCTATATAACTGACCTTGTAATAATGGAACACCTACCAAAATGAATGTAACATCGGATGTTCTACCCTTAGTATAAAATACATAATATATCATACCATTTGACCATGTCCAAGTCATTTAAATGAATTTCACTGTGAGTGCCTTTGTAATTACAGTTCTTCTAGTCACTATGCTAAAACTAGTTTAGGTAAGGAAAACTCCTGTGCGAAAGTCTTGTTCAACTAAGTCTTAACTCAACTTTATCTTATCAAAACAAAATGAAGATGGTAGTTTAACTTGGATGAAGCAGTTTGTACCTAACTAGTCATGACTAGTCATCTCTCGACATGACTATCATTAATTTCACAATACTATTATTAAGGTAGGAGGCATACTTGTCAAAGAGAGTTAAGGTTCTGCACCCGTTATTAATAGGTAGGTTGTGTCACACACATTTCGATGACCCTTTCACCTGACCCCTCCTCTAATTCTGTCGTGCCAGCTCTGCCCTAGCACATGGCTCCACTAGTCATGTACCTTCAACATTTACTCTATGCAATGTGAAGTTTTCCCCTTAGAGTTAAGTGATTTTATTCCCTATCTTTGCGAACTCTGAAAGGCTCTATGTATTGTTTCCCTGTTAAGAAATTTTTTTTACTAGTCCGAAAGACTTTGTATGCTTCTTTCGCAGCATGGGAGGATATCACCTTGGAGATCGTTACTCACCAGAACAACCAACGTTAACCTCTGTCCTCGTAATTTTTTGAGCCTCTTGTGTTTAAGTACGAGAGACCAGTTCGATGTAGTGAAAGTCTTTCTTCATTCTATAAATATTGTTAATCAATATTACTAGGAAATTCTTCGTCTTTATTCCTTCTTTTATTAAAAGTTGAAAATTTCTTTGGTTCCCGTTTTAATACTTCTTAGGTCTCAACACTCCATCTCCTTGCTCCACTTTCAGATGATTTTACCAGTTTAGTCTCCTGGGAAGAGGGATACTTAGGGTTTCCTTATGTCTTAATATTGATGTTCTTTCTTTCTCTTACCCTGTGGTTGCACGTTGAGGTCTAGTATTGAATCATAAGAAGTTTTATTAGATTTGATTGTAACTCTATGTGAAAAACCCTATATCGCTTCTTGTTATTTCTCTTCATGAAGGGGCGAGTCCATGCATCAATTCTCTTACTCCAACTCTTCACTGGTCCTTACACCGAGAAGTTTCTTTAAGGATAAGGCATTCTTATTTGGGTATAATATAACGAAATCTTCTTAAAGTGCTCTCATATAATCCATAGGAACTTCCTTACAGTATATGAAACTTTGAGTTGATAGTTCTGTGTTTAAAAATACTATTTAATTTTGCCAAATGATATTTGAGTCGTAATTTTCTTATGTTAAGAATACTACAAGTGCAATGCAACCTCTCCAATCTAGTTATGAAATCGTTGTATTGACTGTTGTACTGTCATTACTTTTTGCATTTCAAATTCAGGAAGGTTTAAATTCGACAGTTAGGTATAGTATGAATGAAGTGTGTAGGATTTATAATGGGATTTTTTAATCATGACTATTTTGTCTATAAGATAAATCAAGACTAGCCATGTAGACTATTTCAATTTATTTAGATTCGTTGATTGTTGTAGAAAGAAAGTTTTCCACTGGTTAGTTTTGTTCTTTTTAAGATTGGCTATAATTCACTAATGATGGGACCTGTCTTATGTGAGGGTACCCATCAGGGAGTTACTGCACCACTTTCCCTTAGCACGGACATCCATCTAGTCAGCAAGCGACAGGGACGAGTATGACCCTACTTGCCAAAAGATAACTGTCTCTCTGGAATATTCTAATTATTTAACAAAATATCAATCCTTTTAATGTTTCGTTATCTTTCATTCATGTACATATTGCTAATAATTATAGGGTCTACTTTTGCATGGATTCAGTCTACGCATGTTTCAGATAACCACCCATGTTCTTAGCACAAAAGGTATTCGGGTTTAAAGCCCATCTCCTCTCAGTTTTAACTCTACAGGTGCTAGGAAAATGGTGCTCATGGCTCCATCCAATTTTTCGTTTTCAATTAGTTTTGTTCCACCCTTAATATTGATAGGATGAAGTGTAAACCCTCTTGCATAAAGTTCCATGTTCGATTTGAGTTTGGTCAAACTATGTAATAATTTTTTTGATGTTGAGCTACAGTCCTTCTCAAATGTACTGAGATGATATGGTAAATCATAGTGAGTTTGTCTCTTGATTATCGAGTACCAATTACTATTAAAATGAAATATTACATCCAAGTCATTTCAACTTATGTGTCCTCAACTTGATTGTTCCGACACTAATGTATTTACCAAAAATTAGCTATGGTAATAGAGTTATTGGTACTCCTTTATTTTTTTGTATTAGATTTATAATGATAAGAAATGAGTTGTTTCCATGCCTAAGGCTAGGAAAATGCAACTCGTATCGTACCTACGAATGCATTAAAATTCTAGCTTTTCTATTTTGGAATAAATTTATTGGTCTCCTACATCCAACATTTCATTTATATAGTTGTATTTACAAATCTTCCATTATAGTGAGTCATTTACATAATATAGGAACATATCTAATATTTGTACATTTTGTTGTAGGCATGCAACCTGTATTTTCTACTGTAATGTCTACACATATTGCCAACAGTAATTAGACCTATATTGTTTATATGAATATAATTATACCTTGAAATAGATAGTGTTAAACACTAGTTTTAATTCAATTCTATGCGGAAAATGAAGGTCTTGAACAAGTAATTATGAACCTAAGATTTACTTGCAGAAATATAAACTTAGTTCCAAAGGCATTTATACATAGGCAGACTTGAAGAAGGAATTTTGATGCTTTGGTAGTTTATCCTATAGTTACTTTCGTATAGTAAAACTCTAGCTTAAAGAAATGATTTTTTTCCAGAATCTAACCATGCATAATATTTTCAATCTGTCATAATCTTTAAAAGGTAAGATCTAGAATTCATTCTATTAGCAACATTTCCTGCACAGGGATGTTTTCCTCTTCGATTTGAGACCCCTGATGTAAACACATAGGGGTCTCAAATCGAAGAGGAAAACAANAAAAGGTAAGATCTAGAATTCATTCTATTAGCAACATTTCCTGCACAGGGATGTTTTCCTCTTCGATTTGAGACCCCTGATGTAAACACATAGGGGTGGGATTTTGAAATCCGGTCAGGTGAGATTTATTCAAAGGCCACAGCCATAAACGTCAAGTGAGCTTGATCATGGATGCAAGGAACAGTGAAGGAGATCGGCGTCATCGGGAAATTCCCGACAAGAAAGCGCCCATCGGAGAACTTGAAGCCATCGGGATATCGGGGATCTTGGGGACGAGTAGTTCGTGCACTTCAAAAATGCAAACCGCAAAACCTCGATGGATATGGTCAAGGGCATATGGTGGTGGTCACTTGGACCAAGGCCTAGTCAAAGGGCTATCATGGAAGGAGCCATCGAGAATTGGAGATTCGTGAGTCTAGAGGACATGTGAATCATGACATCATGAATGCCGAAACTCCGATGGAGGGTTTGACTACCGTCACTTGGAAGCAGGTCATATGGATCAGGTCCCCACCGGTAGGGGCTAGCTCATTGAGGTGGAGCTCATCGCAAATCAGGTATCGAAGTTTCAAGGACAAAGCACCCCTTGTTTTTTGCATTTTGAAGTCCCGAACCCCGAATTCCCGATAGCGATCAGGATCGGGCCCATGGTTCTGATGCCTGGTCATAAGAGAGGAGGTCTGAAGTGAGGGGCGCTTTCATTTTCATTTGGCCAAAGGTGACGAATTAATTCTCAGAATGGGGGCATTGTGCTCTGCCGACTCCATCCCGATGAGATTTAGATCCCAGTACCTGCTCAGAATGGATAAAGGAGAAAGAGGGTGGGTGAAGCCTCACATCACCCATTTATTGCAGAGTATGGATGTCCCAGTTGAAATTTACTCAGGAGGGTCCCTTGTACTGGTTCTCTTTAGGAAATCCACGCCGAGTCTCCAACTCACCAGGGGAACCCGTACACGCCAGTTAAACATTCAAAGGGCTCAGCTACCCCCCTGGCATGAGCCATACTGAATTAAAGGTAGCATATGGCAGAACAATGTAGGCCAGATTTGATTGAAGTGACAACATCCATTGAAATTTTTGAGACACCTCTGCTGGGCGAAAGGAAGGGAAGAGTATATGTAGTCATTTTTTCCATTTTGTAAGGATCGATGGTTGAGCAGAGCTCCCCAATGTAATGTTTTTGCAGCTATTCTAGTTTTCATGTGATGCATCTGTATTTGAGATATCTCGTTTATGACAGACAATTTTTCTTGTTCCATCTAGTTTTCGTCTCATGCTTAGAGAGTTCGTGACTGACTGAGTAGCATGAATTATTACAGTTCTGTTATGATAAATGATTTATCGTTTCATTATTGTATTCTCTGGTTTTTGTGTTTAAGTGTAAGAAGACCTTGTGTTTGGATGCCTTCTTCTACAGTCTGCTAGGAACCTGTCGTTTATAACATACCTTCGCACTCCTTCCATACAAGTCTTCCATCTGTTCACCCTTTACTACACTCACTATCTGAAGTTTATAAAGACCTCACTTACCCATGCATACCTAGCCTAGTTTAGAGTTGGAATGATATCGTTTTGAGTTGTATTCCATTCGGTCACCCCATCTATAAACAAACCGTGTCATAAAAACTGATGGGCGTTGGGCTCTGCTAGTGATAGCAATCCAAGAGTGAATTCCGTCGCCAACATTTATGGCGCCGTTGTCAGGGATAAAGTTGAATATTTACCTGGGATTGAATGACAACGACTACCTAATTCTGAAGGTGCATTGGAAATCAGAATTATCAATATTGCTACTATGCACCTGGTGACTGCATTGTGACGAATTCGCTGGGGAGAATCCGATCTATCAATTGTGGCTTTCAGAGGCAGACACACGCGGTCTCATCCACAACTGCCCCTAGCTACACCTAAAACCAATCCGGAGGTGGTCCTCAGAAAAGGAAAGGACCCTGAAGAAGAAGCTTACACCGCTAAAACAGGTAATCCGCCATCTCTTTCTGTAAGAACTCTGTTTTCTTCCCCTCAGTTTCTGGGTAGACCTCCTTCACAAGTTTCCCATTTCCTGAATTTTGGAAGTGTTCCTGCTAAGTTTTCCCCTCTTGGTCTGGGATTGGAGGGAGAAATCCTTGTCACTCCCTCCTCCTTGAATCACCTCCTGTTTCCCACCCCACTCCAAGATTCATTCCCTGTAGCCCCTTCGTGAACTCCTTCTCCTCTGATATCTCCTCCACCTAAATATTCCTATGGCTGGAGCAAATCCCCCTATGACCGAAATAGAGGTCATCATAGCCGCTAGATACGCTCCCCTTGTGCTACCACAACCTCTCAATAACCTCCCAGCAGAAGGGTACCTTAAGCAGCTGCCCAAGTTTACAGGTGAGGGGGACATAATTGCCGAAGAGAACCTAGCAGCCTTTTACACTTTCACGGATGATAATGTTATCATGCACATAGATGTATGGATGAGAATTTTTGTCCATGGTCTCCAAGGAGAGGCTAGAAAATGGTTTAGGGCCCTTCCTCCTGGGTCTATTGATGGGATCAGAGCTTTATATAATGCCTTTTTGAGATAGTGGGGAGATAAAAAAGACTTCATGTATTACATGACAGAGTTTGGGTCGTTGAAGAGAAAGGAAGGAGACTATGTTTCTGACTTCTCCAAGAGATTTAATAAAATGTACAACAGAATCCATGCTGAGATAAAACCCTCTGAAGCCTCTGCAATGATCACTTACTCTAGCGCCTTTGATCCTGATTTCTGCCTACTGCTAAGAGAGAGAAGAGATGCTACGCTGGCCCACATGCAAGACGCAGCCGTGGAGGTAGAATCCAACATATTGGTTGTCAATGATACAGGAACGTTGGTGATAGAACTAATTCCAACAACAAGCCTGAAGCTTCCTCATCCAGTTCCTCTCCCCTGCCCCATTAGATAGATGAGACAACTAGAATGATAAAATCACTTACTGCCAAGGTAGAAAGGTTGGAATTAGAAGGGAAGCCCATGTACAGAAATCCCCAAAACAATGATAATAGAGGTTTCAGATGATCAGCTAACAATATGCCTCAAGTTTTCCCGAGGGAATAGAGGGGAAAGGACAGAGAAGACCAAAGGCTTCAAGCCCCCCTCCAAAATAACCTGGTAGGTCATCAGGAAAGAGAGGAGATAGATGAGTTTGGCCCCGAAATTCACTGTATTGAAGAAACTCCCCCTTTTCCCAATTTGACGCAGTCAGCATATGAAGAATCACTGATGAGTGATCAGATTCATGAGTTGGGGAAAGAAGAAAGGCCTGGTCACATTTCTAACAGATATAATCTCAGGTCTAGAAGAAAAGAAGGAGACTTCGACAACTCAGAAAAGCCCCTCATAGCAGATAGGACTACTAAAACTGTAGTAGCCGTAGCTAAAGAAAAGAAAACTCAGAGTGCTTCGCCAGCAGCCAAAGAACTTGTCATTGAGGTAAGAGAAGCTCCTAAACCTACCCCCTCCTTCAATTTTGAGTATGAGATTCAGAAGATTAGGATTCTTGTACCTCTCTCTGAGCTGGTTAAAAATGAAGACTTCAAAAGGTCCCTCTCCAAGTTTCTACAATCAGACCCCCCCCGCCTCCCTCTGACTCAATAAACCTTCAAGATGAAAAGCCTGCAGTCATCTTAGGGCCCATGGTAGAAGATAGAGATGATTCATCCCCTCCCTTCTACACATCCCTGAATATACATGATAAAGTGTTGCATAACTGCCTCATGGACTTAAGGGCTTCCCATAACCTTATGCCCAAAATAGTGATGGAAGAGATGGGATTAGAAGTGACCAGGGCCTACCATGATTTATACTCTTTTGATTCAATGAGGGTACAATGTATAGGAGTCATCAAGGACCTGGTGGTTTCTATTTTTCAGCTACCCATGAAGAGTGTGGTCATGGATATTGTGGTAGCCAACGTTCCCCCAAAATTCGGTATGTTGTTGTCTAGATCATGGATCAAAAAATTGGGAGGGACACTACAAGTGGATCTCACATATGCTACCATTCCGGTCTTTGGAGGGGAACGAAGGAGATTATACAGAGA
>JASDQU010101029.1:406192-422482 GCA_032191745.1 Picea mariana
GACCTAATAGAAGCTTCTGCTTCTAGAAGGATCTTCCTCTAGATGCTTCTTTTTAGTATAAATAGGAGTCAAGGGTATGAGAACCCTAGCTTGGATATTATTGTAACAGAGCACTGCTCGATTGGAGGTTGCCCCCTCGAAGAGGCCTGTGAACATTGCTATCTGATTCAAAGTGCTATTTTTGTTTCTATTTCGTATATCATTTCTATGTATTGTGAAGATTATGCTGCATATTTTACTGTTATTCTGTCATTTCTAGCATTTCATTTCTGTTCTGCATATTTTATATATCTGGTATCTTGCAAATAGTAACCCTCTCAAAATACAATAGATCTGATGATCAAGGCCCTACAAGAAATACCCAAGTGCTAGAATGTCCAAAATCCTTGTCAATCACCTAGATCAAACTTCTCTCCAAAGAATGATGCGTCCCCTTGGTGGAAACCATAAAGGGTACGACCTGTTTCTATCCTGGATGAGTGATGGTACCTGTGAATGCTACAGAATGGTGTGGGAGGAGTATTGCATCCCTGAGACCAAGCTTGGAATAATATGGGTGGAATCTTTCACCACTAAGTTTTTCTCTAGGGTTTGTATTCTCAAAACCCTCAAAACTGTGTGCTCAAAAGCCCAATAGTAAAATGCATAGAAATCTAAGATGAATGAGAGGTGTGCCCTAGGATTTAGTTTATAACTCTTTCTATTCCTATGTTGAGTTAAGTTAACCCTTAGGTTGAACTCCTAACTCAATATCAAGTGCTCTAATCCTCTAGTGAGTTACTTTTTACCCTTCCAAGTCAACTTCAAATTATAAAATTGGGTTTAGCTGAATTTTCCCCATGCTGCATGAGACTATAGTCTAGTGGGGATGACTAGACTACTGAGTCTCTCCAAACCTCTTCCTCAAGAGGTGGGGAAAATTACAGTCTCCTCTGCTAGAAATTGCTTGTCCACAAGAAAATTTGAACCTGTATCATGTATCACCTATTCACTCTCCCACGTAGCATCCTCAATAGGTAGATCCTTCCACTTGACGAAGAATTCCTTGATTCTTCTCCTTCGGATTTTCTTCTCCTGAATTTCTAGTATTTCCTTCATCATTAGTACCAACTTCCCCTCTTCATCTAAGGATGGAAGTACCTCCTGTGGGTTTATGTGTTGGCCGATGGCCCTCTTCAAGCATGACACATGGAATACATTGTGAATTTTTCTACCATGTGGAAGCTCAAGTTCATAAGCCACGATCCCTACCTTCCTGCTGATCATATAGGGTCCAAAAAATTGGGTTTGGAGCTTATTTTCTCATCTTATTTTGATAGAATCATACTTATACAGTTGGATACTTAAGTATACTAAGTCACCAACCTCAAATGTGCACTCTACACTATGTTTTTTTGCCTGGACCTTTTTCTCATTTTGTGCCCTTTGTAGATGATCTTTCAATTCCTTGAGTATGTCTTGACTCTGTTGCGCCCAATCTTGTACCATAGGAGCTTTTCTATCACCAAAGGAAATATCTACAAAGGAGAGAGGGTCATAATTGTACAAGGCCCTAAATGGATTCATACCGATGGACATGTGATGAGTGGTGTTGTAATAGTATTCTCCCAGGTGTAGCCACCTAACCCATTACTTCTGCTACCCTGGTATGTAATTTATGAGGTATACTTCCACCCACTTGTTGACTATTTTAGTCTGCCCATCATCCTGAGGGTGGTAAATGGTGATAGGGTTCAAAGCCATACCAAACAACCTGAATAAATCCTACCAAAAGGTGCTCATAAATTTGCTATCCCTGTCACTAACAATAGTCTTGGCCAACCCGTGTAGCCTGAAGATCTCCCTGAAGAACAAATAATCCACCTGTGTTGCCCTGACGTGTGTAGAAATGGAGAATATGTGTGAAAACTTAGTTAACCTATCCACCACCACGAAACTACATTCTTTCCCCTGTGCTCTTGGAAATCCCATGATGAAGTCCATAGAGATGCTCTCCCATTTGTAATCTGGAATGGGTAAAGTTTGTAATAGTCCTGTTGGATGTGTATGCTCATCCTTGTTTTCATTGAAAGTAGTGCACTCTTTGATGTGTCACACTACATCTTCTTTGAGACCCTTCCATGAAAACCTTTCTTGTACATGTCTATATGTTTTGACAATGCCTTGGTGCATTGCGACTAGTGAATCATGACATGTTTGTAGTATCTTGGCCTTGAAGGCTGAATCAAAAACCAAGAAAATTCATCCCTTCTAGTAGATGATGTCATCTATGACTCTGAAGTTGTCATCCTATATTTTCCCATCCATAAAATCACAAGCGAACTAATTTTGGGAGTATTCCACCAGAAGGTGGGCCTTCCATTCAACTAAAATATTTGTCATGGCATAAACTGATGGCCTTTTGGATAATGCATCTGCAACTATGTTATTCTTCCCCTTGAAAAATTCAATGTCAAAATCATATGCCTATATATTGCTGAACCATTTATGTTGTCTCTCATTTAAGTCCTTATGTTGCAAGAAGTACTTAAGGATGTTGTGATCTGATCTCACTACAAATATTTCCCCTACCATGTATTACCTAAACTTGGCCAAGGCCTGCATGATAGCCGCATTTCTTGATCTTATATAGTGTAAATAATCTTAGGGCCCCTCAATTTTTGTCTCTCATAGGATTGTGGGTTCCTATTTTTCATCAGTATGGATCCAATGCCCTTTTTGGATGCATCACACTCCAATGTGAAGGGTTGGCCGAAATATGGCAAGGCTAAAACTTGGTTTGTGCTCATTACCTTTTTCATCTTGTCAAATGTAGACTATGCCTCTTCACTCCATCTGAAAGCTCCTTTATTGGTCAAATATGTCAAGGGTGCACAGATTTGTGAGAACCCCTTGATGAACCTCCTGTAATAACTACAAATTCCAAGAAATCCCCTCAACTCTGTAAGACTCTTAGGTGTGGTCCATTCAAGTATCCCTCAAATATTCTCTTGGTGTACTTGTACCCCCTTTACTCCAATGATGTGCCCCCAGTAGAGGACCTCTGTCATCCCAAATTCACATTTGGAATCCTTGGCATACAAGGATTGGTCCTCCATGATAGTCAAAATATGTTACATATGTTGAAGGTACTCCTCCAAAGTATTTCTATAGATCAATGAGTCATCAAAAAACACCAGAAGGTGTTTCCTCAACTGCTTCTTGAAGACATGATTTATGCATGATTGAAATGTGGTTGGCGCATTGGTCAATCCAAATGGTATCACTAGGAATTCATAGTGGCCATAGTGACACATGACTATAGTTTTGTGGATGTCCTGCTCCCTCATTTTGATCTAATGATAACCAGAGTGCACACCAATCTTGGTGAAGTAAACAACCCCATGGATCTCATCCAATAGCTCATCAATCCTTGGAATGGGATACCTGTTTTATAGTCTTTTTGTTTAATGCCCTGAAATGAATGCACATGTGCATGGTTCTATCCTTATTCTTGACCAGTACCATGGAGGATGCAAAAGGGATGGAACTTGGTCTAATGTGACCCATGTCTAACAGTTCTTTGATGGCCTTCTCTATCTTATCTTTTTACTTCTTTGGGTGTCTGTAGGGAGTGGTGATGACTAGTTTGTCCCCCTCTTCTAGATCTATGATATGCTCAAACCCCCTATCTGGTGGCACTCTAGGTGGAATGGGTCCAAACACCTTTCTATGTTTGTCAATGATCCTCTGAATATCTAGTGCATAGTGATCCTTTCCTTTCTTGTCCACACGTACCGAAATATTACACTCTGTAGCATATACAATCTCCTCTCTTCTGAAAATGGTCTCCATATGCTCTGTTGTAACTACTCTAGTTGTGTTTCCAGACATGCCCCTGAGAACTACCTTTCTCCCACTTTCCTCTGTGAATGACATCTCCGTAGTCTTGTAGTTCATGGTGATAGTTCCCAATGCGATAAGCCACTAAAATCCAAGTATGATGTTTGTATCAAGAATTTCCATCACATAAAAGTCTTGTGGTAAGTCATGCCTACCCAATGTAAGCTTCATCCTAGGAATATACCTGTTACATGGCATGGTGCTTCCTCCTACTACCTCCACCTTGAATCCTTCAAATTCAATTGTGGGTATGTGCCTCCTCTGTACCAGTGTTGAGTCAATGAAGTTGTGAGAAGCACCCTAATCAATGAGAACTAAAACCCTTTTACCCTGCAATAGTCCTCTAATCCTGAAGATGTTGTACTTGGGTACCACACTAATAGATTCAAAAGTAGACTTCTCCTTTGTTACACTGTCATGACCTGTAGCCTCCTCTTCTGTAGTTTTGCTGGTGCCTACTTCTATTTTCTATATGTGGCTGAAATGCTCATCCTCCTCATTATCTAATGTCACCTCAATGCAATGATCCTTTCCACAACCCATAAACTTGTGGTATGGGTCCCATGGCTCTTTGCATGTGTAGCATAGTTTCTTTCTTCTCCGTTCTCTTCTAGTGTTCTCATCCATCCTACCTCTTCCCCTGTCAAAACCCCTTGGGTCTCTTCCTCCTGGATTCATTGGACATGTTTGGTCTCTTCATCCAGTGTTTGGTCTCTTCATTGGACATGTTTGGTTTCTAGACCTATATCTCTCATCCTCCATATGGAATCCTATAAGTTGGTAGGCTTGAAATCCTTGACCCAACCCTTTAAGGGTTCCATCAACCCTTTTGTGAACAACATCATGAGCCTTGACTGAGATACATCCTGCACCATAAATGCTAACCTATGAAATTCCTTAATAAATAATTTTAATGATCCTGTATGCCTAAGTTGGGTGAGCTCTTTGAAGTGTAGCTCTGGATCCTCCTCATCAAACATGTCAATAAGACTTTATGTAAACTTTATGTAAGCCACTATCTGATTGTGGCCAAGTGTAGTCAACCCATGGTACCACTAGTCATGAGCTTTCCCCTCCAAGTACATGGTGGAAAACTTGATGGAATCCATCTCACTCATGGGGTTAAGTTGTAGGTAAGTATCTAGTTTTTGCACCCACGCTTGTGCAGTCATCTTGGTCGAACCATCAAAATAGGGAATTTCCATATTTCCAGCTCTACACTCTAGCTCATAGTTGTTCTTGTGGTATGGCTTCTGAGTTTTGCCTCTAAATTTGAGTCCATAATATTGATCCAAGGTGATTTGTCTTTGAACTGGAATGCTTAGTGAGTTGTACTCCCTGGCATATTGATCAAAGTTGTCGTCAAATTAGTCTTGGTAGCCTAGTTGTGGATAATCATCCAAGAATGAAGGAAGATAGTGCCTATGGGTGGTCCTGCTATGTGTTTGTCCCTATGGTGCACCTCACCCATTACTTTGAACCTCAGTGTGATAGTTGGGAATGGGCTCCAACTGATGTCTATATCCTCCCTGAGAACCACTAGCCTCTTTATTGTCATAATTTTCTGGATCCTTACCTCCATGATTCATTTTCATCAGAAGTCATGATATCATTTCTTGGTTGTCACTTACCTTTTTCAAGGTCTATGATATTTCAGCATGTCCCCTATGTTTTACCTCATGGATCTCTTGTAGGTGATGAACAAGGTCACTCTGTGATACTTTTGTGGAATGTTGTAGGTCCCTGGTAATCCTTGCTATTATTTGTGGCTCAATGTCCTCACCTGATCACTCCATTTCAACCTCTTCCTCACAGGATGGGAGGACCATAGCTCTGATACCATTGTAATGTTCCCAAGACAATTTTTTCACTTGGAACACTAACTGATCACTGATTTTCTTGTGTATGTGTGCTTGTTTGTAGGTTTCCTTCTTGGTATGGTTTTATGGTTTATATTTCATTTATTAAGCTTAGATCTGAACATAACAATGGAGATGCAAGATAACACAAGATATGGAACCAAACAACATAGATATGACCTTTATTGATATAATAACAAAGAACCTAATACAAGATTGATGAAGATATAGAATAACATCAGATAGCTCTAATAGATAAGATATGAGTTTCTACAAAATGATCCCGATAATAAGATGCAATCCTCCAAAGGCTGGATATACAATGAAGTTAAATACAGGAAGAATGAGGTTCAAGTCCCAAACCCCCCTTGGTTGATGGCACATCTTCCTGAAGAGCTGAGAAGACCCAAGTTTCATCCTAGCTGAAGGAAGTCTCCAAATGGCTCCAAAATCTGCAGAGTGATAGAACAAGGCAAGTAGAATCCCTCCCTAAAGTATCAAGTCCAAATGCCAATATACGCTCTTCCAAACTATTGAATCCACAATCAAGCTTGCACCCTCTTGAATACTCTTAATATCAATATTTCATCCCTGATGAAAGAGGCCTCCAAATATCTTGAAACTCCTTATAAAGATAGATCGGTTCACTACAAATCATTAGGTGAAGTCTCAGGGTTAGATCTGAAGTATAACCCCTCTAAACTGAGTAGATCTAAATCACCATAGCACCCTCCTTCTCTCCAAAACGTGCCAAATCTATAGATAATTATATGTCAATAGTAATCCTCACAAAATACACTAGATCTGATGATCAAGGCCCTATAAGAAATACCCAGGTGATAGAATGTCCAAAATCCTTGTCAATCACCTTGATCGAACTTCTCTCCAAAGAATGATATTCCCCCTTGCTAGAATCCCTCAAGGGTACGAACTCATACTCTCCTCGATGAGTGATGGTACCTGGGAATTCTATAGAATGGCATGGGAGGAGTACTGCATCCTCGATACCAAGCTTCAAACAAGACGGGTGGAATATTTCACCACTGAGTTGTTCTCTAGGGTTTGTATTCTTAAAACCCTCAAAACTGTGTGCTAAGGATCCCAATAGAAAAATGCATAGAAATTCAAGATGAATGAGAGGTGTGGCCTAGGATTTCATTTATACCTCTTTCTATTTCTCTATTGAGTTAATTTGATCCTTAGGTTCAACTCCTAACTCAACCTCAAGCGCTCTAATCCTCTAGTGACTAGACTACTGTGTCTCTCCAAACCTCTTCATCAAGATATGGGGGAAATTACATAATCTATAGGTGAGTGAATGGTTATTTTTTACTTTGAGAATTTAGAACTTCATCCTTCTTTATAACTTACTTTTTCCTTCCACTCAACTTGATCCAACAATCAAGAATTCTCTTGTTGTAGATCAACGATCAGGGATGACTGTGGGGTCTTCAAATAGAATGATGTTTAAAACTATCATCGATTTCCATAATGGAAACTGCTCATTTGGTCGTGGAACGAATGCCAACTATAGATTTTATTGGCGGGTAACCATCGATGGTTAGTGTAGATTGTGGAACCATAACTTGCGCATGGTTTAGCCCATCACCCAAATGCCAAAATTGAGGTTGTGTGATTGTTGGTGGATCGACCACAGTCTTCGATATTTGAATCGATGAGATCTGATGATCTAAACTATTTATGGGATTGGAAATAACACATTGTTTAATTCTCCCTTCGCGCTCCTCAATCAATCCCTTCCCTTGATGTGGGGCTTTCATATCCATCAGACCTAGCTTGTCCCATGGGGATTTCGATCTTGATTATATTTCTACAATGTGCTTTCCCTGATAAGATTCATGTGTGTCATTGACTATTGACATAAATCACAATATGTCCAACATGGTCAAATTTGAATCAAAAGGAGTGCGCAGGAGACGTCTTTAAGTTTCAAACCCAAAGAAGATAAATGTTTGTTTATGATAAGAAGAACAAACAAGATCTATTTGGGAATGGTTCGAATCCTTCACAACCGTCATATTTGGGAAAAGGAGAACGATGGTTAACACCTCAAGTACTTTGGACTTCGTTGCTTCGACAATTTTTAAGTCTTTGACAAAAAGGATGAAAAATCCCAGAATCTCTTAAGACTTGGAGTGTATCTACACCGTATATCATTGGGAGATGGTGGGTCATTGGATCCCCCAAGTGGTTCGGTAGTTCGACACTCCAAGAAAATTTGGTTGTGGTTGTACACAGTGATGTTTTCCCTGAAGTTCCGAAGTCTGAAACCAATCCTGACAGTTCATGTTTGGGGACAAGTGTCTGCATATTAGCAAATGTTCGGGAATTCATAATTTGGGAAAAAGGTAGAGGTATGTGGAGAAGAATTTTGAAGCTTAAGAGAGAGCTTAGTCAAGAGTCTAGAAGTTCAACATTCGGTAGTTATGAAGTATGTAGAGGAAGAAACCTCTGAATTCTCGGAGAGACGATGTTGTGAAGTTATGGGGAGCACTTGTTCGGGTGTTCAGAAAATTGGCGTTTGGGTGTTTTGATGTAAGTTGAAGAGGGAACCTCCAAAGCTCAATGTTTTGAATCCCCAAAGCTCTGGATAGTGTATATTCAGAATTTCTCCAGTTTGGCGTTCGGGAGTTTGGAAGTATGTTAGCATAATATCCTATGAATCCCAGAGTATGAAAGTCCCATAGTGCCAGAGTGACACGGCATGATGACGTAACCTAGGGTTACATGGAACCACTTATGCATGCCACATGTCAACCTGATTCGTACCTTTCATAGACCTTATTTGAAAATTGGAACTTGATGTGTGTCACCCGTTAATTGGGCCACGTGTCATCTCCACATTTTTTCCATGTAGTACCCCCCTGGTGTGTAGTTGCTAATGAGACCCCAGAAGTTAGAAAATATGGAATTCAGGGGAAATTTTATGTTGTGTTATGTTGAGAAGTTATATGAAGTCTCGAATATCTATAGTGTCAAAGTAGTAAAGCTTTAGAGAGCGACAGTTCAAGAATTCACCAGTTCGACATTCGAGAGTTTTGAAGTGTTCAGGTGTGAGATCCTTCAAATCCTAAAGTTTGAAGTCCGAGAGCGACGAAGTCCAAAAGCTTCGAGGATAACCTTTTCATAAGTTCATTGTTCGAAATATGTGTTGTGTGATGCTAAGAATTTCTCCGAAGTCCTGAACCTCGAGAACGCTGAAGTAGTAAATCTATGAAGAGCGAGGGTTCGAGAGTTCGCCAATCCGACATTAGGGGGTCTTGGGATGTGTGGAAAGAGAAACCTTAGAAGCTCAAAGTTTTGGAGCCCCAAATTTATGAATCTCCCGATAAGATCCTTTTAGTTAAGTGTTTTTTCATATCATGTGGTCACATGTGATTGGGGGCCGAAGAAAAAGGGCTAGTGCCTGAAAAATCATTTTAAGGACAAAAAGGGGGTTAGAAAAGGAGAATGTGGGGTTTTTTATCTGTACGGACTTGTAATGAAAGTAAATCACAATATCCTATGAACCTTGAGAGTGGATTGAGTATGGGTCCAAGAGCTATTTCATCTCTGAAGACGAAAAAATGTATAGGGATTACAGCACAAAAAAGACAATTTTTAAATATCCATAACTTTCTACTCAAGACTTAGAATTGAGCAAGGGAGAAATCATTGGAAATATATTGGAAAATAGCATATAATTATTCACCCATAAAATTTACCTGGGAAGTCAAGTTATCAGGAAATCAGAAGAAATAAGTATGATGTATTATTGAACCAGAATGGTTCATATTTTCATGAAATTGTTGATTCAATTAGCCTAATAGGTTTTGTTGGCTGCACATTTTTGTAGAGTTAAAATATTTTATAGCATAACATGATCAACATAGAGTGTAGAGGGATGGAAGGGACACAAGGGGATTACATTCAGGAATATGAGATCATTGGGATGGATGTCCATATGGGTATTGAAGGAATCAACTCAAATGGACATGGAGAAGGAAAGGATGAAAGCATGAACTTGGCAAAGACGATTAAAAATGTGCAAAAGAATGTCCAAATTCATAAGGATGATAATAAAAATATTATGAAATCCAAGAAGAATAAGGAAGAATTCAACATAAATTTAATGAAGAGCTTGGACATAAGAGAAACGAGGATAGATAGGGAGAATGGATTAAGAAAAATAGGAAGTCACGGGTCTCCTGATGAGAAAGGAAGAGCAATGAGTGTTAGTATAAATCACCATCACTTCCCAAGACATTCCAATAGGAGATCACACAATATATCAAGTCCATCCCCTATCAAGAAGCATAAGAATAGGGATGGGGAGGATGAGCAACAACCAAAAATGAACAAAATATAACCTCCTACATTTGAGGGTGAGCACAAGATGGTTGAATATGTAGAGACAAGGTTGTTGGGCATGATAAATTATTTTCAATTACATAATTACTCTTCTCATGCAAAAGGAATAATTTCCATGTATACACTCAAGGGAAGGGAATCCATGTGGTGGGATCAACTTGTGCAGGTGCAACACATTAAAGAGAAAAATGTTACTTGGAAGGAATTCAAGAAGTATTTTGAAAAGAAATACTTGACTAAGAGATACTATGACAAAAAAATGAAATATTTCTTTGAATTCAATCTTGGGAGTATGACCATAGATTAATGTGAAATAAGGTTTTTAGAGATGTTGAAGTATGTTTATTTAATCAAGCATGAGACAAATAAGAATGAGAGTTATTTGAGTTGATTTTCAACATTCATCAGTGACAAGATACAATATGTTGATCCAAAAACATTGGAGGATACCATAGGGCAAGCTAAATTCCTATATGATCAACATAAAGGGAAGCCAACTTTCCAAAAATATTGGGAATACAATAAGAAATACAAGATGGAATAGAGGAATAAGGTAACTAAGCCTGCATTCTTTAGAAATAATCCTTAGGGATATCCAACTTATAGATAAATTAGAACGATTGAGATAGGTGGACAAAGGCCAAGGAAACCACCTATTTAATGTTAGGGTTGTAAAGGATATCATATGTTTAGAGACTATCCTCACAAAGGAGAAAAAGTGATGATTGTTCGCAATGTTTAGCAGGCTGAAACAATGGAGGACATGGGAAGAAGTGTACCTAGGATCTATGCAGACCTAAACAACAAGAAAGCAAATTTTTTGTCACATATGATTGAAGTGGAAGGTAAGCTCAACAACCAAAAAATTGTTATTTTAATTGATTCGGGAGCTAGTCATATTTATGCAGATCTTGAGATGGTGGAAAGATTGCATTTTACAATAAAAAAGCATGAAAAATATTGGTTGTTGTAGTTGGATTCCAGAGACAAAAGATAATTTAATGATATGGTTAAGTCATGTCTAGTGGACATGAATAGACTGTGTACTAGGGAAAACTTGAACATCTTGCCTTTAGGTTCCTATGATTGTCTAATTGGGATGGATTGCTTGGACCAAAACCATGCTATCCTAGACTTTCATAAAAAGGAATTTACATGCTCGGATGGGGAAGGAAACTACGACCAATAAAGGAAATCTCCAAGGCAATAGATGTTTGAGAAATCTCGGCATTGCAATTGAAGAAAAGTTACAGGAAAGGGTGTCAAATATTTACAGCTCATATGGAAGAGACACCTAAAGATAAGGTGTGAAATATTTACAGCTCATATGGAAGAGACACCTAAAGATAAGGTGTCAAATATTGAAGATTATGTAGTCGTAAAATAATTTGAGAATGTATTTAAGGAAATACTAGGATTACGACCTAAAAGAGACATTGATTTCTCCATCAATATGATGCCTTCAGAAGCTCTAGCATCCAAGACACCTTACATGATGAGTACACCATAAGTAAAGGAGTTTCACATGCAACTTGAAGATCTTCTGAAGAAGGGGCTTATACACCCAAGTTTTTCACCTTGGGGTGCCCCAATATTATTTGTGAAGAAGAAGGATGGAACCTTGAGACATTGCATGAATTTCAAGAAGTTGAACAACGTAACTATAAAGAATAAGTTCCTAGGCCAAGGATCAATGACCTCTTTGATCAATTGAAGAATAAAAAAATATTCTCCGAGGTTGATCTCCAATCACGTTATCATCTAGTAAGAATTAAAGAAGAAGACATCAGGAAGACTGCTTTTCGAACAAGCTATAGACATTATGAATTCACAGTGGTGCCATTTGGGTTATCAAATGCACCAGTTGTTTTCATGTGTTTAATGAATTGTATTTTCAGAGAATACTTAGATAAGTTTGTCATTGTATTTTTAGATGAAATTATAACATATTCTGAGTCATAGGAAAATCATGAGCAACATTTGAGGATGGTACTACATGTATTAAGGGAGCATTAGTTGTATTCCAAATTCAGAAAGTGCTCATTTTACTAGAAGCAAATTCATTATCTAGGACATATCATATTAGAGGAAGGGATAGAAGTGGATACYRAAAATATTGAGGCCRTTAKAGGATGGTAAGGACCTAAGAATGTGACAGAAGTTAGATCATTCATGGCCCTTGTAGGCTACTACAAAATATTTATTGCATGATTCTCAAATATTGCACACCCGATCAGTTCCTTGCAAAAGAAGGTAGAGAAGTTTCAATGGGCAATGGAGTGTGAAAAGATTTTCCAACACTTGAAGCAATTATTAGAGAGTGCTCCAATACTAAGTATCTCTAATCCAAATGAATATTTCATTATATGCATCGATGCATGTAAAGAAGGACTTGGTGCAGTCCTCAGTCAGAATGGTTATGTATGATGCAGGAGCATTACGACTACTGAAGCAAGCATCGAGCCAGCGCATGTGTTTTAAACACATGACATATAAGCTTGATGACTTTTTGAATTTTCATTAAAGATGAAGCACCATATCCTTCAATGAAACATTTATGAAGGAGCGCCTATTGTAGTATATCAGACCTTGAGCCTTACGCTCTTGTCTGAAGTAGATAGGAGGCATTTACTTTAGTTAATGCAGGTAGATAGATATTTACGTTTAGATTAGACAGTCTCAGTTTTAGAGAGGGAAAACGGATATAGACACCCTCCTTTTGTAAATTATTATTCATTATCATTCATTCGGGAACAAGAAGGGAGAGCAAGCAGAGAATTTGTGAAGAACACCCATGTACAGATGTTTTCGAATTAATAGAAGAGAGTCTTTGATTCAATTTCATGACTGGTGTTGTTTTCTCTGTGTATGTTGTTTATGTGTTCATGAATGTTTACTCTCTGGTCATGCATTGGCTTTGAATATGCTGTGCATATGATTTCAGGTTTTTAACTGAGGTCTGAGAGAGAAGAGAATAAGTTTCAATTGTTTCTCTGTCTGAGCCAGGAGATTCCTGCATAGAGTGCAGTTGAATTCATCCGCATAGAGTGCGTTGATGAGGCTCGACAGTTAAACCCTTATTCTCATTTGCCCATAAGTTGATTTGGGTTGGTAGAGCCGTGCAGGAGAAGTGCAGGCTGAATTTGAAGTTTCTAGTGGATAGTCTTAGCAAAGGAAGGCATAGACTGTTGTTGCCAGAAGTGCACAGAGTCTGAAAGACTCAACACTTTGAGAATTGTTGAAGATCTAGCACAAGAGTGGGTGAAAAGTCTCTGAAGGAGTCATAGTTGACAAGCCCAGGAGGGATAATTCCTTCGTGATACTGTGGAGAGGGACCCGGGATAAGGTTCGAATAGGAAGGAGCTTTAGAGCGGAAGAATACCTCAAGGAGGAGGAATCGACGACCAGATCTCACATGAGGAGGTTTAGGAAGTCTCGACAGCCACCAGATCTTGGAGAAGTTGCGTGGGATTTAGCCCTTAGGCGCACAAGGATTCCAAGATCCATCGAACTTCATATCATCGGAATATTGGAGGTTCCATGGTCATGGGACATTTGAAAACTGAAATCGTGAGTTGTGATTTCCCGAAGAGATTTGGACCATGGATCCCGAGCTAGACACGTGTTTGCAATCCGGAGAAATAGGGGTTCGACATTCGGGATCTTCCAGTGCCAAGGGATTGCGACCTGTGAAATCACAATCACATGATTCCTAATAGAGTGGAGAAAAGGTGACGTGGCAAGGAGAGAGCACATGTGCGTATCGGAGTTTGGGGTTCAGAGATTGGTGGTGCAAGTAAATCGTGGCATCGCATGTGCCGATTTACCGATAGGGAAATCCCCAACAAGAACGAAGAGCATTGACATTCAGAACCATCGGGTTTTGGGGTTTTGGGTAGCATGAGAACCGTGCCCACAAGTTTCGTGATAACGCGAAACCCAATCTCCTGACAAGGAAAAGGGGAGATCGTCGGAAGGCAATTTTGGTGGGTATTGAGAACTCCCGACAGGGGGTTGAAGAGTATTTAACTCTTCGGGCCCGAGAAATAAAAGGTCCTGGTGGAAGCGGTTTGGCTACAAGGGGTAGAGCTGCATCAAGTGGTATCAGAGATCGAAAATCTCTCTGTTTTCTGTAGCAGAAGAGAAGAGAAAATTTCACCATGCCGCCGAGAAGAGGTAGACAATCACCCAATCCAGAGGGGGAAAGAGAATTGTCCAAAGAAAGAAATAGCCAAGGAAAAAATGTAGAGATGGAGAGGGAAATACGAAATCTTCGTGCCAGAATGGAAGATATGGAAGCAGCACAGAGACGCACAACAAATACTGGAGATCTAAGTGACTCCGAAGGTGAAGCTGAAGCTGTACCACAAGGAGAGGTCACAGCATAGGAGGCATCAACTGAGCGATTGATTAAAGCTATCACCAGGATGATTTCAAATACCAAAATGGACATTCCAGCTTACGAAGGAAGCTTGGATGTAGAAGATTTGCTGGACTGGATCGTAGCTCTTAACACCTACTTCGATTATGAGGATATCAAAGAGGATAAGAAGGTAAGGCATGATGTTACCAAGTTGAAGGGACATGCAGCATTGTGGTGGGACAAGCTATAGGAAGATAGATGTTTCAAAGGTAAACAAAAGATTAAAAGATGGGATAGAATGATTGCTAAGATGAAAGCGAAGTTCATCCCAAGAGATTATCATATCACTCTGTTCAGGCGAATGCAGAACCTGAGATAGAAGTTGATGACGGTGAAAGAGTACACCGAAGAGTTTTACAAGATCAATATCCGAGCAGGTCATCAGGAGAGCGATGATGAGAAGGTAGCCAGATACCTGAATGATCTGAGATATGACATTCAGGACGAATTAAGCATGACGACCATCATAACGGTTGAGGATGCTTATCAGATGGCTCTGAAAGCCGAGGAGAAGTTGAGTCGTAAGAAAGGTCAGCGAGGGCAAGGCAGGAGTCATCCCAGAGGCAAGGCATTTGCCCAAGAGAAATATCAGAAGCCCAAGGAGGAATGGAGGAAACCTCAGGGTCAGATTGAGAGAAGTGGAACCTCACAGCGAAGACAACAATATGCCGAGCCAAGGAGACAACAAATTGATCAGCGAGGAGAATATGATGATGCAAACACTTTTCCTCGTACCAGAGGTAGGGGAAGAGGCAGAGGAGGAATCATCACATGTTTTACATGTGGGAAGGATGGACATAAAGCCGTTGATTTTCAAGACAGGAAAACGGACAGAGGAGAATCTCACATCATTGAGGCGCATAGGCCTGATGTTGAGAATGAAGACACCAAAGTAGGAAGGTTGCTAATGGTGCATAAGGTTCTTTTGACACCTGAGAAAGAGGTGGAGGACAAATCTCAGAGAACCAGACTGTTCAGGACCACATGCAAGACCAAGGGCTGGAAGTGCAAGGTCATTGTGGACAGCGGAAGCACCGATAATCTTGTTTCAACTGAGATGGTGGAGAAATTAGAGCTGGAGACGACTGATCACCCGAGTCCATACAAAGTTTCGTGGCTACAGAAGGGACATCAGGTGAGTGTCACTAAACAATGTTTAGTTGATTTCAAAATGGGTGAATATAAGGATAAGGTCCTATGTGATGTCATTACCATGGGTGTCTGTCATGTATTGCTGGGGAGACCATGGCAGTATGACAAAAATGTGGTTCATGACGGGAGAATGAACACATATACTTTAGAGAAGGATGGGAGGAGACACAGATTGCTTCCGAAAAAGGATGAGGAGGTGAAGTCGGAAGTAAGCAAAGCCATACTTCTCATGAGTGGGAAGGAGCTTCTCACAAAGATGGAGAAGAAGGAAGATCCACATTTCTTTGTAGTCAGGAAATCGAGAATTGTCCTGACTAGAAAAAAAGTGGATGATCTGCCAGATGAGATTCAAAAACTGCTGGGAGATTTCGCTGACATCATCATGGATGAACTACCTCGTTCATTTCCACCGATGCGGAGTGTGAGTCATCACATCGACCTCATACCCGGAGCTAGTTTTCCGAATAAGGCTGCATATAGACTAACGCCACAGGAACATGAGGAAGTCAAGAAGCAGGTCTAGGAGCTATTAGACAAAGGACTGGTTAGGGAGAGCTTGAGTCCATGTGTTGTTCCGACAGTGCTTAGTCCAAATAAGGATGG
>JASDQU010101030.1:7020-26392 GCA_032191745.1 Picea mariana
AATTATTGATTATTAAATAATATCTATAATAAGTAAATGATAATAATAAATAGTTATTGATTATCCAAGGGATGCATCCTTTCATGGATGGTCACCATATGTTCTCTATATATGGAACACTCATCATTGTAATAATAAATCGATCATATCTCATCTCATATGAAGAAAAACAACATGGTATCAGAGCAGGACTGGGCTTGATTCCCTCGTGGGAGGGCCCGATGAGATGAAAAACAATGAGTAGAAGAATATATTATTTGTTATTTGTGGGAACTGGATGAGTCATGAAATCCGTGAGCGCTGGAGGTGAACTCACATGTGTGATATGAAAAATCAACGCTTTACTAGCTCCCCCTCCTCGTTGGTTATTCACAAGAGAATAAATAGAACAAGTTAGAAATGTTCTTTTACATATATGTAACATACTCATAGGGTAAATTGAGTTATCACCCATTATACGCCTCCAAATCAAACCCACTTGTATCGGAAACAACAGAAATAACCTCTCTCCGTTGTTGTATAGTCACTTCATCCATCTCGACTTTGAGCTCGTGCATGCCTTTACCATACCCTTGATATTTGTCCTTCGTCCACCGAAGAGCACCATGTTTCACATTGTGGACGACGTGGATGATGGAAGTCCCTAACTTCAACGACTCCAACATCAATACAAGCTCCTAAAGACACCACTTTGAATGCGCATAGTTCTCACTGAAAATGGCCACATGGACATAGGTTGCTTTAATAGCACCCACTATTTGAGAATTTAAGTTGTCGCCATTTTTCATTTCTTGCTTGTCTAGAAAGACTCGGATTCCATGTAAACATAGGCTACGGTATAGATGGTCAGCGAATCCCTTCTTCACATCGGGGCCTCTATGATTTATAAAAACACTGTAATAATAATAACTGGTGTATGCTATCGCCAATTGGGTGTATGCCATCACCAATTGGGTGATGGAGAGATTTTATGGTTGATGCAAATTGCAAGAGAGGAGATGAGTTTCAAAAATTTTGGGGCAATTGTAATGAAAGAGACGAGATGAGTTTAAGAAATTTTGGGGCAAACTACAATGAAATAAAATATATTGTCAGTCAAACATTTCCCTATAGTGCTTACCGTGCTATAATGTTCCAATGCGTTTGATATTTTAAAGCATAGATGATATCTATGTTTGATTCCATGTGAAGACTATCTTCAGAGTGAACGTGGCCCCATGACGGGTAGTGTGTGGGTTGGCTTCAAGTATAAGCACTGTGTGAAAACTATTTGAGGGTGTGAGTGACTCTTATAAATAATAAAGGTTATGCAGAAGGATCACTGAGAATTGAAGCACAAGTTTGTTGAGACGACGATTCCACCAAATATGCAATGAGAGGATTTGAGACAACTTCATTCCAACTAGAGTCTGGAACCAAGACAATGGTTCCATGAGGAAATCTCGATATGTCTTGGAGACATTGGTTCCACGAGGGAACCTCAATGTGTCCTAGAGATGTTTGAGGCATCATGAGACATTCTCCCCGAAAGATCCTGTATGGACTAGTAGGAAAAAATGTGGACTTCATCTTGACGTTCCTCAGATGGTCAAATGAACTAACCAAGACATTGGTTTCACGAGGGAACCTCAATATGTCTTAGAAATGTGTTCCACAAGGGAACCACAAGATGTCTAGTATGGACACAGTTCATGAGTGAAGCCTGAGGTTGGACACTTCAAGATATTTGGGTGTCAAGTGTGCATTCGTGTACCCAAGAAGAATAAGACCAAGCTAGACCCTTCAGGTAGAAATGGTACATTTGTGGGGTACAATGAGTCTTCGAAGGCATACTGGATCTACATCACTGGTCAAAGACAGATTGAGGTGAGAAGAGATGTTACCATTGAGGAGGAGGTAGCCTTCAGGAGATCCAAAGGATCTCACATGGAGATTGATAATGAGAGACATGAAGAGATGGCATCTTCTCCCCTCATCCTCCAACAGTTTAGAGGGTGACAATCGAGCCTACTGATCCAATTTGATCCCGTTGATCCTGTAGCTCCAGTTGATGTTCCCAGAGATACAGTAGTAGGACGGAAGAGACCTACATGGGATCGTCAGACTATACAGGAGGCATAAGGACATGTAGCTCCTCATGGTACCTTCCGAGAGAGCAAGAGACCTCATAGATATTCATGCTATGTCGCAACTATGAGCCACATCATTGATTCTGAGCCTTTCTGTTATGAGGAGGCATCTAGTCAACCAATATGGAGAGATGCCATGATGGAGGAGTATCAGTCCATCATGAAGAATGATGTGTGCGATATTGTTCCAAGACTTGAGGGGAAGTCTGTAGGGACTTCCAAGTGGATCTATAAGATCAAACACACAACTGACGAGAGCATCGAGAAGCACAAAGAAACATTTGTTGCTAGAGGATTCTCTCAGGTGGAGGGAATAGATTATGAGGAGACATTTGCTCATGTTGCTCGATACACTTATATCCGGACGATAATTTCCCTTGTAGCATCCATGGGTTAGAGACTACATCAAATGGATGTGAAGAACAAATTTCTCAATGGAGAGATTGAGGAATAAGTATACATCGAGCAACCAGATGGTTTCTTGATACATGAGAAGGAGTCTCATGTGTGCATGTTGAAGAAGGCCTTGTATGGACTCAAGCACGCACCTCGAGCTTGGCATGTGAGGATTGATGGACACCTAATGAGTTTGGGCTTCAACAAAAGTGTTGTTGATCCCAACCTGTACTACAAGACTGTTAATGGTGAGTCTTTGATTTTGGTCGTCTACGTTCATGCTTTATTCCTCACCAGTACAAAGAGCCTTATTGTTGAATGCAAGTATGTGTTGGCCTCCGAGTTTGGGATGAAGGACCTTGGTATGATGCACTACTTCTTGGGACTAAAGGTGTGGAAGAGAACTGATGAGATCTTCCTGAGTCAAGTGAAGTACACAGTTGAGATATTGAAGAAGTTTGGGATGTTGAACTGTAATCCCATGGCTACACCAATGATGACGAATCTAAAGAAACTAAGTGTGTCTTCTTCCGATTCCAACGAATTGATCTGACTCTGTACAGATAGTTGATTGGATAATTGATGTATCTCGTTAACACCAGACCAAATATTTGCTATACAGTGAGTGCACTTAGCCAGTTTATGAGTCAGTTGAGACAAACATACTGGATTGGTGTGAAATGTGTTGAGATACCTGCGAGGCACAGTTGGACATGGTATGAGATATACTTCCAGTATTGACATGAGATTGCATGGATATACTGATTCTGATTGGGCAAGGAGCGTAGTGGACATGAAGAGCACCTGTAGGTGTTGCTTCACTTTGGGATATGCCATGGTTTCCTAGTGTAGCAAGAAACAAAATTATGTGGCTATGAGCACCACAAAAGCAGAGTACATTGCATTGAGTGTGCAGCCCACGAAGCAATGTGGCTTCACAATCTCCTTGCATATGTATTTTTACATGTGCTGGATTCCATCGTTATTCATTGTGATAACTAGAGCTGTGTGAATATCTCAGAGAATCCAATGTTTAATGACAAATCGAAACACATTGAGATCAAGTACCATTATATCCGAGACATGGTGCAGAGGAAGGAAACACTGGTGCAGTGCCTTCCTACAGATGAGTAGGCTGCTGATGTTCTTACCAAACCCCTTACTAAGAAAAAGTCTGAGTACTTCCGTGACAGACTTGGCATGGAAGAGAATGCCTCCCTCGTTGAGAGGGAGTGTTGATGTTTGCAGCTTCCTGAGACATTCTCCATATCGTTCTCCTCTGTGACTGAGTTGAGTTGATCTGTGAGGTTACTTATCCAAGAAGGGATAAGTGGGTTTGGGATTATAGCCCAATGTCACTTGTGGAGAGCACATGAGGACACATCCCTCGTGGAGAGCACATGAGGACATGTCAAGGGAGTTGACCTTAACGTCACACACTATGGGGAGTTGACCCTAGTGTTTCTAGAGGGAGTACAAGTCCACATGGGAGTGCCATGTGTGACATACATTCTCCAGATCATACTCCTCTGTGACTGAGTTGAGTTGATCCGTGAGGACACTTATCCGAGAAGGGATAAGTGGGTTTGGGCTGATAGCCCAACGTCCCTTGTGGAGAACACATGAGGACATGTCAAGGGAGATGACCTTGACGTCACACACTATGGGGAGTTGACCCTAGTGTTTGTAGAGGGAGAATCCTTTAGAAGTCCTCATGGGAGTGCCATGTGTGACAGACCTTTTTCTACTACAGTGGTTGTGTACCATTGGAAGAGACTATGTGTCTCTGGACAATAGCTATGTACTACTATAGTGGTTGTGTACCACTAGCAATGACTATATGTCACTAGAAAGTAGTTGTGTGCTACTAGTAGTGGTTGTGTACCACTAGACAATAGTTGTGTACTACTATGGAAATATACCTCCCTATCTAAGAGGGACTGTTGATGTTTCAACATAGCATGGACCTTCTCTTAGATTGGGTTGTAGACCAAGGGAGATATGATACATTTATCACAAATGTGTACTTGTGGTAAATGGGCCCAAGTGTAGTCCTTCCTTGATAATGGAAATGAATAATATGGACTTGAGGTCCTTGAGTTGTTTTCCACGTGTCTGTTAGCATCAGGATGACATTCACTCACAGGGGTGTACTTGTGGTGAACAACCCTGATGTAGCCTTTATCCTAGTCATGGTGATTTGACAAGGAATGATAAAGACTCAAGATGTTAGATGCTATCACATGCAGACCCAAAGTGAGCTTGATCTCAAAGAGAGTCAATTGGCTCAGAGGGAGAGCCATAGAAGGAGTTCTCCTCGGTTCAGGTAGGAGAGAGACATCTCCCAAGACTAACAGACAAGTGTCATGAGTCTAGGGTGAAATTTGTATACTTCAGAGGCAAGCTTGGGATGATGCAGAATGTCTCCGTCATTGTCAAGGAGTGTTGATGTTTGGACAACATCAGGAAAACATTCTCTTAGATTAATAACTAATAATATAATTATTGATTATTAAATAATATATATAATAAGTGAATGATAATACTAAATAGTTATTCATTATCCAAGGGACACGTCTTTTCATGGATGGTCACCATATGTCCTCTATATGTGGAACAACCATCATTGTAAGAGTATCCCATAGAAAATTTAAGTGGCAAATGCTTGTTTGGATGAAATATTTGTACAAAATGCATGGAGTTTAGCTCACACCTCTTCATTGAGACCATCCTTGATCCTGATAACAGTCTCAAAGCTAGGCAAGACCAACGTCAACCCTCCCAATTGAAGAAAGTGTTATAAGGTTTTAAGCAAGCTCCAAGATCCTAGTTCATAAAGATAGATGAAAATGTGAGATCATATGGTTTCTAATGGAATGATTTAAATTCAAATTTGTCTATTAAAAAAGGCTAAACATGCCATTTTTGATAAAATGTGTCGAAGGCATTTGAGATGACAAATCTTGGACTTCATTATTGCCTTGGATTGAAGGTAAAGCAAGAGAGGGGAGTATTCATCAAGGAAATAAAATATGACAAATTGGCATACAAGTTTGAAATGTCAAATTGTAAGTTAGTGACAACACCTATTGAGACAATTTTAAAGCTATCTATTGATGAAGATTGAAAGAAGGTAGATGAAACTCTCCAAACAGAATTGGTTTTAGTATAATCTATTTGACTTTAACAAAAACTAATATTAGTGAGCCAAATTTCCAAATTTATGGCCTCACAAAGAGTCATTCACTTGAACTTTGCGAAAAGAATTTTAAAGTACATTAAAGGAATGCCAATCTTTAGTATTACTTACAATAATTAAAAATTTTAACTTCAACCTAACATAAAAGTTATAAGTTCAACCTAGCAAGAAAATTATGCAATATCAACAATAGTTGAAATTCAATTTTTGGATATCTATCCAATCTTGATTTAGAAGCCATTTGTTGCACTAGGAATATCAACAATAATTGAAATTCAATTTTTGGATATCTATCCAATCTTAGTTTAGGAACCATTTGTTGCACTAAGACGAAACAAGTAACAATTACTTTGTTTTTCACTTTACCAAAATACAAGACCACAATTAAAGTTCAGTGTGAAATTGTGTGGCTCCAAAAGATCTTTGAAGATGTTGCCTTTCAACAAGAATAAGCAATACCTTTGTTTTAATACAATCAAAGTGAGTTGAAAATTGAAAAAAACTTGTTTTCCATGCTAATAAAATGAAGTAAATTAAAGTGTGTCAATTTTTACTAGAAAAATACAAATACATAAGTTGAATAGTTATATTATCCAATATAAAATTAGGAGGTGGTACTTTTATCATGTAGTTATAAAAAGAGAAAGAAATTCAAAAATATACTTAGTATAAAATTGATTAATATAATCATTAAAAAATATTAATGAACAAAATTAAACTTTAAATAAAAACTAATTTAGTTAACCAAATTATTGGAATTAAACTATTGATAAATATATTCTTTATAGATTTCCAAATATAAAAGGAAAATTAAACTAATTTAATTAACTAAATTATTAAAATTAAATTATTGATAAATATGCTCTTTATATTTATAAATTTATATTTATTGATTACCTAATTAATAAGAAAGGGTTTGTTATCTAAATATCCTTGTAATTTATAAAAGATCATAAATATATATAAAAGATCATAATTAATATAGTCAATTGAGATTAGCTAGAATAATTGGAAGACTATCCTTGTATCTTTCTAATTTATAAAAGATCATAAATTAATATATACATTCATATATATAATATAAAAGATCATAATTAATATATTAATATAGTCAATTGAGATTAATTTTAATAATTGGATTGAGATTAACTTCAATAATTAGATGGAAGAAATGATTGTTATCCTCCTTTCCCAACTTCAATTCAGACTTTTTTTTGAAATTTCAATTTCAATTTCAGACTCTTTTTTTAAGCCACTATCAATAGTGATAATAGTGTGAACAAAAATAGTAAAATTACTTTTCTGTTATAGCTGAAATAAAATGTAAACCATGATTAACTGCTATATACCACCCTCACATGAGACAGTTGCACGTAATTTGTCCGTCTCATGTATAGGTTTCTAAACACCCATCCATGGCACATATCTGATGGACCTGTATATCATATTGATACTCGTGTTCTCGGTAAACTGGTAATAGTTTAAGAGGGTTGGCCACACCAGTATGCTAAGTGCTCATCTCTGCGCAAGTTGCTAACAAGGCCCCCACATTGCAAGCAAACAAAGCTGCTGCCGTCTGCAAAGGCATCCATCACTACTTGCATTCTTCCACTCTTTGCAAGTATGGAGGTTTTGCTTGTGTCTGTTAACATTGACGAACCAGCAAGATCGCCATCATTAAACAGGGGTGGCCTAGTCGATGCATTAGGTGATGCTTCAGCAATTGCACACTCAGCAAATAATGCCGCAAGTTCCTCAGCAGCAGCATTTTCTTGCGTTCTATTCTGGTACATCTCACGGGCTCTATGCAATGTCCAGTAAACCCCATGCTCTCCACCAAATAATTTCATTGCAGTGACTACCTGGTTGTAGCTAGAAGAATTAGTATAAGATATAGATATCTGCATGTATATTCATGATTACTGGCAAGCTACAAGCTTTGATATGTTTCAAACAATTTAGGTCACAAAACACACCACAATTAATAAGCCATAGAAAACAGTTGACTATCCTGAATAACTAAAAAACAGAATGTACTGTAAAAATTGGATTTGATAATAAAACGCAGGTGAATGCTAGGACAATAGACTTCGAGAAGTTAAAACCGTACTTACAAATGGGGGTATCAGATGTCAATCTTGCCCCTAGCCAAGGGGCAGGGTATGCAGCAGCACACATAATTAAGGTATGTGCGAACAATAGACTCGAAGACACTGTAGTCAGAATCGGCCAAATCAGTGTGACCAGGCCAATTCTGACACGACTCTGCCTAAAATCGAGCCGAGATGGTTGCAAAGGCCGAGTTAGCTACAAAGGTTGAGTCAGCGACGTAGTCAGATCTGACTTGGCCAAGTCCAAGTCAGTTGGACACATCATCCTGTTCGAAGGCAAGCAAGAAAAACCCTTCAAAAAAATTAAAAAACAGAAATTTACTTGAAAATAAAAAAATCTAACCTACCTTTCTAAAAGGCCCATTATCTTTTCTTATTTCATTTCATCTCTCAACTTGCATTTGGGCTGTTTGGAAATGAAGAAAACCCTGCCTGGAAGCCTGCTGTTGGAGCTGATTTGGCATGCACTTGGAGTTAGTTTCAGAGGGCAATCCATCTGTAATTGCTGTCTACCTAATTAATACCAGATTGACGGGGTCTTTTTGCAGAATTTTCTGCCCAATTAGACTGGAGGAAGTAACAGATTGCATTGCAGACCTGGATCTTGCCTCTTGTTCTTTCGGATTTATTTTATTGTTTAATACAGTCCCATGGTTCCGATATTAAAGGAGGACCCTACATAAAACCATTGCCAGTTTGTGTCTACTAGAAAAGTCACATCCAACTATTGTGGAAAATGATTAGGGGGTATACACAGGCTCAAATGCCACTTGGACACACTTCAGGGAGGAAAATGATTAGGGGGATACACAGGCTCAAATGCTCCATCAGCCTCTACACACAGATCAGTGTTTCTTAAACCGAAAGTAACATTTTTTAGAAAAAAGTGTTAAGAGATAATGAGGTTATTGATGGATTATATAATTGCACAGAGTGCATGGTCTCCAATCCTGATGAGCAGGATACAATGCACTTATAAATTCTGGCTTATAGGGAAAATGTTGTCTCTTTTGGTAGAAAGTTGGTCATTTGACAGAGGACAAAAAGCCTTCCCAGCATGTAATTTTATATTTTATTTTAAGTTAAATATTTAATTATAGATTCTAGAATCTATCATTTATAATTTGTTCAAACTTTGTCTTGTTGGACTCATTTGGAAGCCATTGACCCTAGTTGCAAATGATCTCAAGCAGAATCCTCGACTGAACATGTAGCGCTTCTGGGTGTGAGTGTAATCAAAGTGTGTTTGAGCACATTCGTAGAAAGAAAAGAAATCGTTTAGAACGACAATGGTTAAATGATTTAGTTTCATGCAAAACAATCTTTGGTTGAGGTGCATCAATTGTCCAACACCTCTGTTGGGGATTCCATAGACTTTTGGAGGAGATCAATCCCGGATGGGATCGCACAGAGTCAGCAACCAACATTTCCACAGGACAACTTCAGTTGGAGCCTAGATGTACTTGGAAGCACTTAACCCAACAGAGGTGGATAAGTCAAGTGTAGGACCTTCAAGGGCAGACACTCAAGATTGGGAATTCAGCAGAAATAAAGGCTGATCCAGAGGACATTCTTGGGGATGCAACCTATGATGATGATCCTAATGAGTTACAAGTCATGACTCAGTCTCTGAAAGTATATACTCGTTAGATTACATTTTGATGAGTTTGGACTCTAGAGGCCATTTAAAGCCTCAATGTTTGAGTGTTAAAACTTAATATATCAATTACTTTTTCAAAACTTATATATCTCAGTACTTCTTCACAACTTATAATGTTATGTATCAGGATTTTCCCTGTTTGCAGCCTTACATGCAATATAAATGATCAAATTTACAATTTGGTGTCCAATTGTTCATATTTACATCGATGTACATACATGAATATATTTTTTTATTTTAATTTCAAATATTTTCTGTATTATTTTCTTTTTTCAAGTCAACTCCAAGTTGAAGGACTCACCAAGTCTCAGTCAAGCCCAAGTTTGACTACTTCGCTTAGAGATGACACTAGCATGGGATGGATTCAGTGGGAATACATAGCTGTTAATATGCATTTGCAAGTCAATGTGCAAAGCCCTATTGAGGCCAAACTAAATGTGCTACAATGAAGCAGATTCCTCGAATATTGTAATTTGTTTTCCTATCTCTTCTAACATCCCATTACAGTACTAATCAAACTCATAAGCTTGTTATATGAACACAATGGATAATAAGCTCTATTTTTCCTAAAAATTATAAATATTAAACAATAATATTAATAAACACAGCTATAAATGATAATACTAAGGGTAAATTTAGCTCAGACCCAAAGTCAATCAGCGAAGTTTGGAATCTATTGGTCAAAGATATCCTAAAATTAAACTTTGATGGAGCTTCCAAACAAAACCGAAGGAAGGTGACTTGCAGAGGAGTTGTAAGAAACTATAAAAGGAAAAATTGGTGGCATACATGAAAAGATTGGGCAAGGCCTCTTATAACATCACAGAAATAAGAGTGCTTATTATGGGGCTACAGATATTAGCCAATCAAAATATGCCATAATTAAAACTGGAGGGGGACTGCAAGCTAGTCATTTATTTACTAACAATGAGGGGAGATCATTCCAACCCAAACTGGCAGCTAAGCAATTTAAGAGAAGTTTAAATCAATAGTTGGGCTCGCAGACAAGTAGATTTCTAGCATGTCAAAACAGGGTGGGGAAAAAGTTGGCCAAATGGGTCATTCAACTAATGCTAAGGAAGTAATATCAAAGAAATCAACTCTTTCTTCCGCATATTTCCAATCGTAGTAATAAACAAGAATATCATGGGAATTGGAGTGGGAGATTGCAAGATCTGATAGGGAATGAAGCTAAGAGGCAATAACAAGAGATCACCAGAGAAATACTAAATCTTATTTCATTTTCATGATATGATCAAACCTTTTGTTAGATTTCAGGGTTACTCCGAAAGTGTTTACACCATTTTAGGGGGTGCTTCATGAAATTTGGGGTACATGGATTATGATTAGCCCCTAGATGGTCCATGATGGATTTGCACATTGGAGATGGCTTACTTAGTGGTTTCTTAACCTCGGTTGGGTGCTTGCATGACATTTTTCCTTAGGGCGTTGGAGATATTCAAACAACTTGGTGACATTCTACATGTTGGCCACACGGAGGAGGTTGCTTGGAGAACCCCCTACATTGGAGGAGGAGCATTTGGCATTCCAGAGGAGGGCGTTGAGCCCTAGACAACATGGGGTAGTTTGGATGCTTGCATGGAGGCATGGAGTTGACTTGGGGATGCCTGGGTTCCAATAGTGTTCATGCAAGGGAGTGGACCCAATGAAGCACATGGCTTAGAAGAAGCAATAGAGTCCTTGGAGAGTTGGAGGAGCATTGGGCACATCTCGTGGAGCACCCTCGCATTGGAGCCTTGCTTGTGTATGACATCACCTTCGAGCTTGAGATGTGTACCCTTGGAGTGTACCGCTCCACTAGCGAGCCTACTTGTGGTTTTGTAGGTTGCTTGTAAGAGTTTAGGCCCACATATGTTTAGTTGGCCTCCCTTATCTATATATAGAGGAAGGAGAGATTTCTTTCATTATTCTCATTCTCGATCACTCTTGTGTTAGATATGTGAATAAGAGGAGTGCACTAGTCTCTCTCGTCTTTGAGGCACTGGATTTTCTTCGAGCTTTTGGAGCATCTTGAATACTAGGATTAGAGTTGTTAATTTTTAGAACTCGGTTCTTGGCAAATTATTTCTGTAGCAAATAGCCTAGCCCACCTGGATGTTATCTCCCTTGCTGCCCCCTGCACCCTTTCCTCGGCCCCTACCCCTACACACCTGAGTGCTTACTCACTTTTTTTGTACCATCACTGTGTCTCCTCCTTTGACTTAGGCTATCTTTTATAACCTTGAGTTTACCCTAAGTCCAAAACCTTAGATCTCCTAAAGTGATCTACTGCTAGGATCTAATCTCGCGTTCACTTTGGATCTAACAACTAGGACTTAATTTGATTACTAATGCCAAATACTTAGGAATTTAATTAAATTAAACTCACATTAATTACAAAAGTACATTCACTTTATTAATTACTTAATAAAGTGAATCCTAAGGTTCTGAGAGGTAATAATGACAAATCCCACGTGTTAACATAGACCGACGTGGAAGTACGTGTCCGATGCTATTAAAAACATCAACACTCCCTCTTAGCGAGGAAGGTACTTCTACCACCCGAGGGTGGCTCTGTCCTCGCTACCATGGTTTCTCTCTAATCCACCTCATTGGTTGTTCCATTTGAACAAAAAGATATCCCTGCCATCTTGCTCAGACCCGTCTTTGAAGACTTGTTGCCTATGCTCCTAGAAGCCTCTTGCTTCTGAGCATCCTGCATGGTCATCTCGTACTATGACTTCTTCTGGACAAACTTGGAAGGTTGCTYCTTCCCCCTTGAACCTGAAGGCTAACTCACTTTGAACTGCTCAACCTTCGGAGCTATCTGCTCCTTGTTCTCTGCCACTTTGTTGCTTGCCATTGCTCGCAAGCCACTAAAAAAAATTTCGTTGCCCGAATCCCTACCCYSGGGACCTGCTGCCCGGACTCTGCTGCTCACTGCCTAAAGCCGTTCGAGGCTTCCCACARCCTTTCTAAGCTCTTTGTTCGTTGCTCAAACTTTTCTACATGTTGCTCGAGGTTACCTGGAGCCTTTTGTTGTTGCACAAGTCCTTCTAGGTGTTGATCGAACTTTTCTAGGCTGTCTGCCCGTGGCCCAGGAGTTGTCGGAGGCTTCCCGATGACCTGTGACCCCTGCTGAGTTGGCCCGTGACTTTCTGGTTAGCCAACGACTGTCTCTGGTAGCTGCTAGCTGGTCTCGTTTCCCTGCTAGCAGCATGTGCTTGTGCTGGCGATTAGATTTGGTGGTTGGGTCCTCTCACGCTGCCCTCGCTACCTTAGCTTGCGGCTGCTACAACCCAACAGTTGGCTTCCAGTTGCATGCTCCTCTGCCACACCACTGTTTCTTCCTCACAGCTGGATCAACCCAACTCCTTTGCCGACCGACTCTCACTCACACGACCCAACCACTTCTTCAGCCATCGATCACATGCACTGACCTTTCAACCGTCACTCCTCGACCCATTGTTGTCTGCGCCCTCCACGTGGATCTGCCTTAGCTGGATTCCCAACTGTCGTTCCTGTTGCCTAGTTGTAGTTGTTGGCTAGTCTTTTGCTACACGTAGATTGTTCTGCAGTTCCATGTCCTCTGGGGTCCGCTGCTTCACCAACAATGTCTACCATGCTAGCTTCAACAATTATACCCAACCCATGATCCACTTGTAGCCACGTCCTCTCAACGAGTCAACTATAAAGTGGTCGATTTCTTTGCCGCAACCCGATCCAGTTAGCAGATCTGCAACGTACGTTCTGTACGACGGTCGTACGACAATCGTACCATATGATCGCCTCTTTTTTTTTTTTTTTTAATTTTGGGTTTTCTTTTACCCACAACTACAAATCTACATACAATTTTTTTTCCTGCAGACCAAATCAAATTTTCTCACTGCAATATCTCATCTCGTGCACTTGGTTTCACCTTTCAAAGTCTCTGCTCTGATACCATGTTAATTTTCAGAATTCAATTCCTGGCAAATTATTTCCTAGTAAACCCTTTGCTATAACATACTCATTAAGCAAATTTACTGAATAATAGCACGACTGAGTTTTAACAAATAAATCAGTGGAAACATTAACAACAAACCAAACATCACATTGCACAAGATATTTCTGGGTAAATAACCCCTGGAAAAACCTTCTCGGCAAAACCAAATCTGTGATGATTTTATTAAATAAAATCAGGCTCTCGTCCTGGGATAATGGCCCTTATGAGGAAATACAAATGCTGCAGCAAATAGACTAGCCCACCTGGTTGCTATCTCCCTTGCTTCCCCCTTCACCCTTTCCTTGGCCCCTGCCCCTGCACACATGAGTGCTCACTCACTCTTTGTGTACCATCATTTTGTCTCCTCCTCTCACTTAGGTTGTCTTTTATAACCTTGAGTTTACCCTAAGTCCAAAACCATCGATCTCCTAAAGTGATCTACGAGTGAGATCTAATCTCGCGTTCACTTTAGATCTAACAGCTAGGACTTAATTTAATTACTAACGCCAAATACTTAGGCATTTAATTAAATTAAACTCACATTAATTACAAAAGTACATTCACTTTATTAATCACTTAATAAAGTGAATCCTAAGGTTCTGAGAGGTAATATTGATGACTCCCACATGTTGACACAAACCGACATGGAAGTACCTTTCCGATGCTACTAAAAACATCAACAAGGGTTTCATCCCTTGGAGACATTGGAGCTAAGGTTTTGTGATTAAACCCTAGGTTGTGCTTGTTGAAGTGAAGATGGGCAGACATTTTGTTAAGGAAGCTTGCTAGTATTGATGCTAGCTTGTGGAGAACAATTGTTGGAGCTAGGGTTTTCTTGGTTTTCCCTAGCTAGGATTTTGGAGAGCTTGAGGATTGTATTAGCCTTGGGATGAGGCTATGGTATGTACATGAACTTCATTACACATACATATGAAGTTTTCTGCTGTCCAAAATAGTCTCCCTTGCAGATTTGATTTTCAGCCATATATTTTTTCATGGTTTAGTAAATTCAACCACTAGTATGTCTTGTTGATTTGACATAAGTTATGGATGAAATTGTTGAGTGATTTAACATTAAATTTAATAATATAGGGAAGATTTATTGCTGTAATTACAGTTTCCATAAAGTGAGTTTCAGATCTGTTTTATGTATGATAAGAATGCCCTAGAGCGTTGAAACTTGTTGGCAAACTTTGGTATCTTTTCTCTTGGATTGCCTTGTTGATTGGGGTTGTTATGAGGCGAAATAGTGTCTTTTGTTGCTGCTGTTTTATTTATATTTCATAACAGCCTTAAGGATGAAAATTCACAAGGTTAAGATTTGGGAAACCTCTGAGTTGTAGTAATTTCCCTAGATCGAAAAATTTATACATGGTATTAGAGCTTTGTGGATGAGGATCGAGATCACTATAGGTGTAAGAGGGAGTTGGTATTTCAGCTGTTGTGTACCTCAAAGAGGTGCTTGACCTTGTTAAGGTTGTTGCGAGAAGAGCTTGAACCCTAGAAAGGGTTTTGTCTATTTCATATATTGCTGATTTGTGCACTCGAGGATTGTTTCAAGACATGTAAGATGACTCTTAGTCTTAGAGAGTGTCACAAGTTGGATGGAGATTCCAATTTTATTCCTTGGAAGCTTAAATTACAGATACTCATGGAGGAAGCTGATCTTTGGGAGCATGTTGAGAAAGTGATTTTAGAACCTACCGATCATTTCATCTCTCACATTGCAAATACAAAAACAGGTAAGGATGTGTTTGGAGCTTTGATTGAGTTGTTTCAAAACTCTCATGTTTCTCAACAGATGTTGCTACGAAACTAGCTTTTAGTCGTTCATATGAGCAAGATAAATACTATGGTGAGCTATTTGACAAGGATCACTGAGTTGAGAGATTAGTTGGCAGCCATCGGAGCACAACTGGAGGATCATGAGTTGGCATCCAAAGATTTGAATGGACTTGTTCCTTCCTGGATGCCTTTTATTCAAGGTGTTTGTGCTCAAGAGACCTTGCCAAAGTTCACAAACCTTTGGATTGATCGTGTGCAGGAAGAAATTAGATTGTAGTCTTGTTTAAGGCAACAAGGGGAAGTACATGTGATTGGTCTCGTTGAGAAGACGAAGAAGGATAGTAAGAAAATCTACAAGAAGGTATTGATACAAGAAAGAAGGACTTGAGTAAGGTGATGTGTTTCCGATGTCACGAGATAGGACATTATGCCAAACAATGTCCATCGAAGAAGAACAAGTTGCAGTTGGAATTGCAATAACTATAGAGGAGAATATATCTTAGTTTGAGATTGCCTTTTCCATGGCCTCTTGTTTGTCCTCTAACATTGTCTAATGTTGGATGGTAGGTGGATAGTGGAGCTTCGAGACATATGACATATGCTAGATCATTATTCAACCAGTTTCAAGAGCAAGAGAGAGGCATGAGTGTGGAGCTAAGTGATGTTGGTACTTATCCTATGAGGAGTTGACTCCATTTCCTTCCAAATGCCTTCAAGTGATGTTCTTGAGTTGAATGATGTTCTATTTGTTCTTGGTTTGAAAAAAAATCTTCTTTCAATTTTTTGTATGACTAATGTATTGTGGAGTGTTGCATTTGAGGGATATCATTACACCATTAGTGATTGTAGTCTAGCTAGTCTAAGGGATTTTGCTAGAGGGGTGAGAGAGGGTGGCCTTTACAGGTTATTTGTTGATCTAGTAGCATTTGTATATTCCAGTGAGAGGCTAGATGGGCTCTCTAGTTTTAAAGAGGCTTGAGAGCATATAAGAGTGCCTATATCTTCAGTGAGGGCAAGTATACTTCTAGGAGATATGCTAGTTGTATTGCATTGGTTTCTTCCATCTATGAGCCTTCTAATTGTCTTGAGTAGAGGTGTGATACCTTGATGGAGGATGATGTTGGGATTGATTCCATGTTTGCAGTTGATCGGAGTATTGTAGAGTACAAGGATAGGTTGTTTGATTCTCTGAGACAAAGGGAGTTGACCGTGATGTTACTCTTGCTTTAGTATTCTTTCAAAATGAGGGAGTTGACCTAGTTCAGGTTGTTTTAGTTGTTGGAGGTTTTGAGGTGAATGAGAGGGATTATCAAGTTCACATGTTGATAGCTTTGCATGGGTTGTTGCTTGCACCACAAGATTTTCATATTAGGATTTGTTACCCCCTGACATGTAGGGGTAACTAGGGCAGACTTTCTCACTTACAGACAAGAATTTCATAGACGAGCTCCATGGTTCTCCACAAAGACATCGCCAAGATGTTGCCCCACATTTTCTCAACTCACTCACATTTTACCATGATTCCTGATATCTATGGAGGTATATTACTTCATTGCTTCATAATGGATGGCTAGTGTTTAACGTATTTGTCATGAAACTGGTGGTCATTGGTTGAGTCAGATAATGGATCATGATGCTCTAAATTTGTGTTATTTTCCTTGGTTCACCTTGTTAGGTTATGATCATCCTTTAGATAAGTGTGTAACTCTTGGGTTGAGTTGTACTACTGGGGGGTTTTGAGAGGTGTAGCATGTCCATATCCCAATCCATATGTAACACTTTCCATCTTTCCTGATTTTTCATTGTCCCGCTCTTGGGTTGTGTTGACCACCTATTTCAACTAGGGGGTCAACTCCATGTACCATGAAGTTATGCACCATCAGGTGCTACCAAGTCAAAGACTTACTGGTTCAACAAGGCAGTTTTGGCCTTCAACACTTCTTTTTGTAATGAAATTTTCGCTCCCCTGCGTGGGATTATAATGTAATAGGTCTGCATGGATCATAGTTAGGTCAGTTGCCTTAGGACTTAATCATTAGAGGAGTCCCTTTCACTGAGTGTTTTTTTTCCTCGGGTTATTAATTTGGCTTAACCAGTCTTATTAATTTCCCTTGAGTTTTTCACTTCCACAAATAATTCCTCCAAAGTGGTGAAAGGCATTCTAATGGTCTAGTCCTCTGGTAGCTAGTGTCTAGGAATATTGTAAATGACCATGCAAGACATCTCCTAAAGTTTTGCGGAATTCCGTTGTCTAGATAGTTTTTTTTAATTTATTAAAATTGCCTAAGTATTGGTAATTTTAATTAATTTTTTATAAAAAAATGTAAAAGCTAGGTCCTTGGGCTTTTGATAGGGGTATTTGTGCTCAAAAGAAATGGAATGATACCCCCTACACCCTTGGACCAAGTTTCAGCTCAATTGGACAAGTTTTGCTAGGTGTTTGTCCATGAGGAGTCTTAGTCAGTCCAAAACAACAATTTAATTGCTAGTATTGACATAGTCAAAATGACAATTTTTGTAATTTTAAGCAAAATTGTTAGAGAAAAGGTGGGAGAACTTACCCAAACCCATACCTAAGCTATCCTAACCCTTTTCTCACCCTCACAACCCCCTCTTACCTAGCCACCACTTCATGTTGTTATCCCCCTAGGGAAGTTGAGGTCCCCTCCTTGAGCCAACTATAGAAAAGTCAAAAATTAAAAGAGTGCGGCCCTCTCTCCCCTAGTGCGCCTCCCTAGAGCCTCCACCTCACCTCCTTGACCAATAAAATGCTTGCGAACTCATTCCTCCACTCCATACCAAAATCCTAACCCTAAAGTTGCGCTCCCCTCCTTGAGATCATCACTCTAACTCTTGATTTGACACTTGGAAGAGATCCAAGAGAGGTCACTCTTGCCTCTCAGGTATAAATAAATGCCCTCCCCTCCTCATTCTTCACCAAATATTTTGCTACTGTTACTCTACCCAAATTTCTCCTCACTCTCCCATCTCTTCCATCTTTCTCTCTTCCATTTTTGCTCACATCTTTTGGAGAGGAGCATGTTGCAAGTATTTGCAGCAACCTTCTACTTGATTAATACAAAGGCTTTGGAGGATATCATGCTTTGAGAGTCTTCTTGGTGCATCTATTACTTGGGAGGTGACTTGTTTCATTTTTGTTTGTATTCTATTTGGTTAGAGTAGAGATCCCAAGGAATGTTTTTTTGCTTGGGTTCGTTATCAATAGTATTATTGCTAATCTAGGTTGAGTATTTTGTTTTCTTGCAAATTATTTTGTAGGTTTAACATATATGCTCATATCTCTCTCTTTCTTGTAGCTTGCTAACATTTTGCAGGTCATTTTCTAGTGTTGGAAAGGTATTTTCAGATCTGAAAAATACCATTTTCACCTCTAGAACTTTGCTGCCATTTATTTATGTCATTTCCATTCAAGTTTTTGGGTATTCTAACACTTAGAATAGGTCATATAATTATTATACATTGCTGTAATTTTTTGCAGAAAATTTCTATGTAAAAAACATAAATTTTCTTAACATTGTTGTCACTTTTGCAGCATTTCCAACAATCTTTTGTTTGCTTGTTTTTTGCAGGTTAGTGACTAAGGAGGTGTCCAAGAGGCCATTTGGAGCCATACAAAGCTCAAGTACAACCTCCCATAGTTGGGTAACACAATACCCCTTCTTCTTCTTCACTCTAATCATTGTAAGCAAGCCCAAGGGAGTCCCAAAGGGCTTGCAATTCTCTTTCATTTAATTTTCTGCAATTTTTATTTAATTGTTTGCCTACATCTTGGTGAGTGTTTGGCTCAGCCAACCCCCAAAACTGTAAGGTTGGGAAGTAGAATTTATTTTCTACAATTTACTTTGATTTGTTTGCCCCACTTGTCATTAGGACAAGGTTGAGAGGCTAGGCTTTTCTTCAAGTTTTTCTTTTCAAGTTCTTGCACCCACTTGTGCACAAAACCGAAAGGCTTTGTCCTCCATCTTGTGCACTTGATTGAGGTTGTGTAGTTTAGTTTTTTTTCAAGTATTTGTTAATTTTTCATTGTTTGCCTACACCTTGGAGTGTGCTTGGCCTTGCCAACCCCCAAAATCGTAAGGCTAGATT
>JASDQU010101030.1:34395-48201 GCA_032191745.1 Picea mariana
TATATATATGTTTTTTAAAATTGTGTTTTAGTTTAAATTTTCTTTTTTGGTTTTAATGTTGTTGTTGTTGTTTTTTTTTTTTAAATTTGTATTTTCACTAATTTTTTCAATTTTTGTGTTTTAAATTTAGTGTTTTAAGGGTAAAAGAAAAAGATTTTACTCATTTCCATTTATTTTTTTTAATTTTTTGGTTAAAAAAATGTGATTTGCATTTTCTTTTCAACAAAAAATATTATTTTTTTTTCTTTCTAAAAGAAAATTGTTTTTTTAAGAATTTATTTAGGGGTGTTTTTTTTCAATTTAATTATTTTTTTGATGTAAATTATTAAAAAAATATAAAATTAATTAGTAAATAAATTATCAAGTAATAATACTTTTAGATTTGTCTTGGAGGTGTAGATTAGTTGATAATAGAGTACCTTGTTAAGGCATTCCTTGTGACGTCATTGGTTCGATCCTTGCAAATCCATGTGTATCGCACGTGAGACCATATGGGTACGCTTAGAGGTTATAGTTGTAGCAGTCAGAATCAACCATGTGTCACATGAGTATGAGCCTGCCCAATTTTCGATTCCGTTAGATATGAAAAACAATTAACACTTTTAGATTTAAAAGTTGATTTTCAGTGTTGTATTTGTGGTGGTGCTAGGGGTCAAGGCCATGTTTCAATTAGGTCATAGCTTTAACTCCAAAAAAATTGGTGGTACTGGTAGCATCACTTTTCGATTCAAGGGTCAATTTCAAGGTTCTATCTGTAATGTCAAGGGTACGATTTTAAACAAATTGCAATTTTAACCACCTCCCCCAAAAATGGTGCTACTAGTAACACTACTTTTTGATTTGGGGGTTGTTTTTGGCGTTTTTTACCCTAACATAAATATGATATTTTTGGGCTAGAGTTCTTGTTTTGAGGTCATAGTTCTTGTTAAGTTGGTAACTGTGTTTTTATTATGAATGAAACCTAGCACATGCTAGCTTTCCATCTCCCAAAAGTGCATTTCCAACAACAACATTGCACTACGAAGGAAATCTAGTGCATGTTATCTTTTCTTCTTGCGCAAGAACAAGAGCATTACCAATAACAACATTCTACCATGAAGGAAAGCTGGTGCATGATAGTTTTCCTTTTAACACAAGCACAAACACATTACCAAAAACAACATTGAACGATTAATTAAATGTTAGTTTTTCTTCTAGCAAAAGCACAAATACATTTCCAACAACGTTACGTCGTGAAGAAAAGATAACGCCTACTATATTTCCTTCTTGAAAAAGCACACGCATATTGCCAACAACAACACTACATCATGAAGGAAATCTAGAGCCTGCTAGCATTCCTTCTTGCATAAGCACAAGCACATTTCCAACAAAAGTATTACACTATGAAGGAAAGCTAGTGTCTGCTAGCTTTCCTTCTTTCACAGGCACAAGTGAAATTCCAAAAACAACATTTCACCATGAAGGAAAGCTAGTGCACACTATCTTTCTTTCTAAAACAAGCACAAGCGCATTGCCAACAACAATGTTACACTATGAAGTAAAGCTAGCACATAGTAGTTTTCCTTCTAGCATAAGCACAAATTCATTTCAAACAAAAACATTGCACCCTACCTGCTAGCTTTCCTTCTAGCACAAAAAAAAATGAATTACCAAAAACAACATTGCACTGTGAAGGAAAGATAGTGCCTGCTATATTTCCCTCTTGTAGAGAAAAAAATCCATTACCAACGACAACATTTCACTATGAAGAAAATCTAGCACACACTAGATTTCCTTTTAGCACAACCACAAACACATCTCCAACAACAACATTGCATTGTGAAGAAAAAATAACACTTGCTAGCTTTCCTTCTTGCACATGCACAGTCACATTTCCAAAAACTTTGCATCGTGAAGGAAAGCTATCACCTACTAGCATTTTTTCTGTCATAGGAACAAGAACATTTCTGGCAACAACATCACAACATGAATGAAAACTAGTAATTTCCAACTTTCATTTTTGTATAATCATAGGAACACTGCCAATAACAACATTCCACCACGAAGGAATGGTAGCTTTCCATTTAACACAAGCAAAAGCGCATTGCCAACAAAAACATTTCCTGCTAGCTTTCCTTCTAGCACAAGCACAAATACATTTCCAACAACAACATTGCATCATGAAGGAGATCTAACTTCCACTAGCTTTCCTTCTTGCATAGGCATAAGCACATTTCCGACAACAACATTGCACCACGAAGGAAAGCTAGTGCCTGCTAGATTTCCTTCTTGCACATAAACATGAACATTGCCAACAACAACGTTCCACCATGAAGGAAATCTAACAAACACTATATTTCCTTCTAACACAAGCATAAACAAATTTCCAACAACAACATTTCATTGTGAATGAAATCTAATGCATGCTAGCTTTCCTTCTAATATAAGATTTCCTTCTAACATAAGCACAAATGCATTTCCAACAAAAACATTGTAGCATGAAGGAAACATAACACCTGCTAGATTTCCTTCTTGGACACAAACAAACATATTTCCAATAACAACATTGCACCATAAGGAAAAGTTAGCGCCCATTAAATTTCATTCTTGCATAGGCACAAGTAAATTTCCAAAAATAATTTTCGACCATAAAGGAAAGCTAGTGCACACTAGCTTTCCTTCTAACACAAGCATAAATACATTTCCAAAAACAACATTGCGCTATGAAGGAACTGTCCTTCTAGCACAAGAACAAACATATTTCCAACATAAGCATTGCACCATAAAAGAAAGCTAGTGCCTSCTAGCTTTCCTTCTTGCATAGGCACAAGGGAATTGCCAACAACAACATTGTACAATGAAGGAACACTAACACCTACTAGCTTTCCTTCTTACACAGACACAAATGCATTGCCAACAACAACATTCGACAATGAAGAAAATCTATCTCATGCTATATTTCCTTCTAACACAAGTAAAAACTCATTTCCAACAACATCATTGCACCGTGAAGTAAATCTAGTGCTTGTTATCCTTCCTTCTTGCATAGGAGTAACCACATTGCCAACAACAACATTTCACCATGAAGGAACACTAGTGCCTACTATATTTCCTTCTTGGACATACACAAATTCATTTCCAACAACAACATTTTACATTGAATGAAATCTAGTGCATGCTATCTTTTCTTATAACACAAGCACAAATGCATTTCCAACAACAACATTTAATAGTGAAGGAAAGATAGCACTTTCTAAATTTCCTTATTTCACATGCACATGCTCATTACTAAAAAATTTTTTGCAATGTGAAACAAAGCTAGCATATGGTAGCTTTCCTTCTAACACAAGCACATGTGCATTTCCAACAACAACATTGAACTATGAAGGAAAACTAGGGCATGCTAGCTTTCCTTCTAGCAGAAGAATAAACCCATTTATGACAACAACATTGCACCATGATAGAAATATAGTGCATGATATCTTTCCTTCTTTCATAGACACAAGTGCATTGCCAACAAAAATATTACACCTCGAAGAAAAGCTAGCACCTGCTAACTTTCCTTCTTGCACAAGCACAAACACATTGCCGATGACAACATTCCTCCATGAAGGAAATCTAGCACATGCTAACTTTCCTTCTAACACAAGAACACGTGCATTTCCATCAAAAACATTGTATTATGAAGAAAAAATAGCACAAGCCAACCTTCCTTCTAGCATAAGCAATAACTAATTTACAACAAAACCATTGCACCATGGAGGAAATCTAGCACCTGATAGATTTCCTTCTTGTACGAGCACAAGCACATAGACAAAAACAACATTGTACCATGCATCAAAGATAACTCATGCTAGCTTCCTTTCTTGCATAGGAACAAATGCATTGACAACAACAACATTCCACCATGAAGGAAAGATAGCACATGCTAGCTTTCCTTCTAACACAAGCACAATCTCATTGCCAATAATAACATTGCACCATTAAAGAAAGATAGTGCACGATATCTTTCCTTATATCACAAGCACAAACACATTTCCAACAACAATTGCTTCATGAACGAAAGAAAGCACCTTCTAGATTTCCTTCCTGCATAGGCACAAGCGCATTACCAACAACAACATTGCACTATGAAGTAAAGCTAGTGCCTTCTAGCTTTCCTTCTTACATAGGCATGAAAATATTACCAACAACTACATTCCACCATGAAGGAGAGCTAGCTCATGCTAGATTTCCTTCTAACACAAACAAAAGAAAATTGCCAACAACAACAATGCATCATGAATGAAAACTAGTGCATGCTAGCTTTCCTTCTAGCACAAGAACAAACACATTTCCAATAAAAAATTGCATCGTGAAGGAAATCTAGCACCTGATAGTATTTCTATTTACATAGGCACAAAATAATTCACAACAACAACATTGCACCATGAAGGAGAGATGGCGCCTACTACATTTCCTTCTTGGACATACACAAGCACATTGAAAACAACAACATTCCACCGTGAATGAAATCTAGCACACACTAGCATTACTAACACAAGAACAAGCGCATTGCCAACAAGAAACTTGCACTATGAAGGAAATCTAGAACTTGCTAGCTTTCCTTCTCACATAGGCACAAACACATTGCCAACAACAACAATGTACTGTGAAGGAATGCTAGCACCTGCTATCTTTCCTTCTTGCAAAAGCACACACACATTTCCAACAACATTTGACCATGAAGTAAATCTAGGTCCTACTAGCTTTCCTTCTTGCATAGGAACAAGAACATTTCGAACAAGAACATTTCCAATAAGAACATTTCACGATGAAGGAATGCTAGTGCATGCTAGTTTTTCTTCTTGCACAAGAAAAAGAACATTACCAAAAACAACATTTAACAATAAAGAAAATATAACACACGTTTTATTTCCTTCTAACACAAGTACAAATATATTTCCAATGACAAGATTAAACAATGAAGAAAATCTAGTGCCAACTAGCTTTCCTTCTTGCACAAGCACAAGCTCATTTCCAAAAACAACACTGCACAATGAAGAAAAGCTAGGGCCTAACAACCTTCCTTCATGCATAGGCACAAGTGCATTTCCAACAACAAGATTTCACAATGAATGAAAGCTAGTGCATGCTAGCCTTGTTTCTAACACACATGCATTTCTAGCAACAACAATGAACAATGAAGGAAAGCTTGCGCTGACTATATTTCCTTCTTGCACAAGCATATGCTCATTGCCAAATACAACATTACATCGTGAAGGAAAGCTAGTGTATGGTAGCTTTCCTTCTAACACAAACACATGTGCATTGCCAACAACAACATTGGACTATGAAGGACATGTATAATTTCAATGATGGAAATTTATCTTAAAGTGAAGAAACCTTGGCGAATATTACTAGTCCTTAATATGCAAACTTTAAAATGTTTGGAGATATTTTTGTAAAAGTATTCAAATTTATAAGGATTTTATATAGTTTCTATAAAATTTTGGTGACTTTTATGGTAAAATATTTTTATCCTATAGAATTTGGGTGAATAATTTTGAGAAAAAAGGAATTTGGAGAATATTTTTTGGGAAAAAGCATGGAAAACTAGCCTATGGAAAAACTTTAGCCCCTAAAATTTTCCCTAATGAAGAAAAGCTAGGGCATGCTATATTTCCTTCTACCACAAGTGAAAACCCATTTCTAACAACAACATTGCTCCATTATAGAAAGACAGTGTCAACTATCTTTCCTTTTACACAAGCACAAGCACATTTCCAACAACAATATTACACCGTGAAAAAAAGCTAACACCTGCTAGATTTCCTTTTTGCACAGACACAAGAGCATTTCCAACGAAAGCATTCCATCGTGAAGGAAAAATAGCACATGCTAACATTCCTTCTAACACAAGCACAAACACATTTCCATCAACAACATTGCACTATGAAGGAAAGCTATCACATGCTAGCTTTCCTTCTATTACAAGAAAAAAATTATTTCCAACAAAACCATTTCACCATCGAGGAAATATAGTGCTTGATAGCTTTCCTTGTTGTACAAGAACAAGTGCATAGACAACAACAACATTGCATTGTGCATGAAAGATAGTGCCTGCTAGCTTCTCTTCTAGCATAGGCATAAGTGCATTTTCAACAACAACATTCCAACATGAATTAAATGTATCACAAGTTAGCTTTCCTTCTAACAAAAGCACAATCACATTGCCAACTATAATATTGCATGGTGAAAGAGAGCTAGTGCATGCTATATTTCCTTCTAGCACAAGAAAAAATGCATTTCCAACAACAACGTTGCTCCATGAAGGAAAGCCAGTGTCTTCTAGCTTTCCTTCCTGCACAGACACAATCACATTTCCAACAATAACATTTCACCATCAAGTAAATATAGTTCCTAATAAATTTCCTTTTTACATAGGCACAATCACATTGCAAACACCAACATTCCATCATGAAGGAAAGATAGCTCACACTAGCTTTCCTTCTAACACAAGCACAAGAAAATTTCCAACAACAACATTGCATCATGAATGAAAGCTAGCACATTCTAGATTTTTCCTTTTAGCACAAGCATAAACATATCTCCAACAAAACAATTGCACTATGAAGGAAAGCTAGCACCTACTAGTTTTTCTACTTGCACAAGCAAAAGTGCATTTCCAACAACAACATTGCACCATGAAGGAAAATTGGCGCCTGCTCGCTTCCCTTCTTGAATAGGACCAAGTGCGTTTCCAACAATAACATTACACTCTGAATGAAAGATAATGCACACTAGATTTAATTCTAACACAAGCACAAGTGCATTTCCAAAAACATCATTGCATCATGAAGGAAAGCTAGTGTATGCTAGATTTCCTCCTAACACAAGAACAAATACATTTCCAACAACAACATTGCACCATGAAGGAAAGCCAGATTTTGCTAACCTTCTTTCTCACATAGGCACACGAGCATTGCAAACAAAAACATCATACCATGAAGGAATGTTAGTGCCTACCAGCTTCCCTTCTTGCATAGGCACAAACACATTGCCAACAACAACATTCCACCATGAAAGAAAGCTGACACATGCCAAATTTCCTTCTAACACAAGAAAAAACACATTTTCAACAACATTGCACTGTGAAGTAAATCTAGCACCTGCTAGCTTTCCTTTTTACATAGGCACAAGTGCATTGTCAACAAGAACACTGCACCATGAAGGAAATCTAGTGCCTACTAGCTTTCTTTCTTGCACATGCACAAGTGCATTACCCAAAAAAAATATTTCATGATCAATAAAATAAAATGCATGTTAACTTTCCTTCTAACATAAACACAAATACATTTCCAACAATAACATTAAATAGTGAAGAAAAGTTAACATAGGCAAAATCTCATTGCCAAAAAAAACATTGCACCATGAAGGAAATCTAACACTTGAAAACCTTCCGTCTTGCATAGGCACAAACACATTTCCAACAACAACATTCCACCATTAAGGAAAGCTAGTGCATGCTAGCTTTCTTTCTAACAAAATCACAAGAACGTTTCCAACAAAAATATTGCACTATGAAGGAATGCTAGTGCATGCCATATTTCCTTTTAGGACAAGAATAAACCTATTTCGAACAACAACACTATACCGTTGAAGAAAGCTAGTGCTTGCTAGCTTTACTTCTTGCACAGGCACAAGTACATTTCCAACAACAACATTGCAACATGAAGAAAAGAAAGAGCCTACTAGCTTTCCTTCTTTCACAAGCGCAAGTCCATTTCCAATGACAACATTCGACCGTGAAGGAAAACTAACATAAACTACCTTTCCTTCTAACAAAAGTACAAGCGCATTGGCATAAAAAAAATTGCACTATGAAGGAGAACTAGCACATGTTAGCTTTCCTTATAGCACAATTCTCATTCATTTTTTTTTTTTAATTTAGGGAAATTGAATGGAAAACCCCCTTTCCTAAATTTCTACCTAACCTAATACCTAAGGCACACTGACTTCTAAGGTTTACCTTCCATAAGAAGTAGGGGTTTTACCTTTCTTGTTATTGGTCATTGAACTTACCTAGAATCCCTTAAATGTCATGCCTAATTTGTCACAAGGGATTAATCCTATCCCACTAAGCTAGTGTGAATCCTCAATGTACTGCAAAAACATTTTGATGCTTACCTATGCTCCAATAAAAATCTAGCACTTTTGTAGAAGAAAAACTGTGACGAATGCCCAACAAGTGCTTCAAACAATATTGACTATTTTCCCACAACCTGCAAAGTGCGAGCTTGTAGGAAATCACTTGTGTGTAATTCATAACAAGAGAACATGCTTACCAAGTATCAAAATCACCCGTAGGAGATGAAGCATGCACTTGTGTGGCATAACTCTTCACGACGATTCATGCAAACCAGTCAAAAGAGATTCGTTATATCCTCGCATGATGTATTCCCGTGTAGCCTGCAACTTTCCTTAACTGAAGTACGACAAACCGAAAGGGGAATCCACATGAAACATTTGATCGAAAACACAATGTGGAACTTGCAAGATATCTCATGTCATCATGATAACATTCACATGCATTTATCCCACACTCGTGAGCCACATGCCACAAAGGTCATATCCCTGCAAACTTGCATTTTGGAAAGGTCGTTCGATCATGTGTTGTTTCCCACATGTGCAATAATTACTAAATTTAATTGCATTAATTTTTTGGATATCTATTAGGTTGGATACAAGGCCAAGACTCGATCATTCACACGATCGGTATTAACGACTAAGGGTATATGAAGGCCTAATATTTATGAGTTGTATCTCTTAGGGTAGATGATTAATATTTGTGAATTAAGTTGTGCATCTGATAAATATGAAGAATTCATGTATTTGTAAATCCTATAGGTTATGAGAACGAGGAAATGACTAAAGCTGCAGGTCGCAGAGCCATAGCTTAGACATGATGACAATGTCTGATACTAGTTATCACATAGGCATTCAAGGTTGCAACACATGGGAGGAAATGTACAACATGTTATGCAGTGTGGAATTAGCAAAACATTACCTTGGCCTCAACATATATCAGAACATACAGAAGAGAGACATTCATGTTGTCATCACTTGGACTGCTATCCTACCATACAATGAAGCGATGAGGTGGGCGTACGGGAATGCGAATACAAAGGAACATGTTATCACCAATAGAAAAGGGACTAGCATTGATCCTCTAATTCCAAATAGTTTCCACAGGATCTACAAGATACTAAAGCCATTGGTGTTATGGAATAAGGGATTTAAAATCCAAAGCCACTTGAACTCATTTAGGATTAGTGGGACAAGGAAACTCCATTCATCTCCAAACTCAACAAGGTATACAATACCCAATACTTTAAACCCCCATATCAACTACAGATTTCCATGATATGTAGATTTTATGGGGAGGAGAATTGCATACACTTCAAACAAGAGTGGACAACCATGGTGCATGCAGTAGCATAAGTGAGAGTGGTATTCAATAGAGAATCAATTTTATTAGACAACATTTGACGCAATGTCTACACTACTACATATGGTGTTGAAGTCTGACAAGGTGTTTGACATTACAAACAAAATTCACCTCACTGTCGGATGTTACCCATTAATTCTCAAAATTTCATTATATTTTTTTCTTGCTTCCCCGATGTTTGTCGGACATACAATGTAGTGTAGTATTCATTGTAGTTTCGATTCATATTCAACGGTTTTCAATATCGATGACATCACCATCATGACCCACCATTTCCCTGTGGCCTGCCTCTATGGAACCTATGTGGCACTACCATGTCATCAAAGTCTTGTGTCATGGGTGCGTTTGCACCTAATTGGGCCTTGATTGTGCCATCTAGGGGGATAAAAATGTCTGTCATGGGATTATTATGCTTGCGTGGTCTCGATCAAGATCTCAAGTATGCCTTATTGAGGAGGCCTTTTAGGCCCTAATAGTCATCACATATACATTATTAGACATTAGACTACATGAAAATGTGTAATCAAGTAATAATATATGTAAAAGGTGGTAAATGTAACTAAACAAAGGATTTGTTGGAGTGGGTGAAACCGCTCCAATGATTTACCCATTGTATAAATAACCCTAAAGATGGAATACAAAGATAGTTGGATATCTTTCCCCACATTGATCTCCTTCTTTCTTGGGATGTGTGTGTTCTTGATGTGCGTAATGTCTCTCTCCTTGAATGTGTAGTATACCTAGGGAAGTAATATGGGGTACCTAGGGAGGTACCCAATGGGAATGTGGTTATGTATTATTAGTGGAAGTCATTTAATATATGAGAATATGGTCATTCAATGTAAGGTGGACTAGGTCCACTATATTAATAAAGGCCCACTATGGTAGTTAAATGTAATAAAAGTGAGAAGGCTCTTTAGAAGGTTCCTAGGAGATAGAGAGAGCTATATAAAGAAGTGTAAGCAATGTAATCAAACATAGTGAATAATATTGTGAATGTATCAAGCATTGCTTGAGGAGTGTTATCCTTCATTAAGGATTAACATTTGGTGTTATCCTACCTCAAGGGTTTTGTCTACATTCTTGTGTTGAATGTTCTAGTGAATGGTTTGATGTTTATTATTGGTTTATTTCTGAAGTATATTTGCAGATTATTCAAGATCTTAACCACTGGTATCAGAGCACTTTCCTTTGCCAAAGAAGGGGGTAATTTTTTTGCTCTTTTTGCAGATTTTTTCTAGAGAAAAAAAGGGTGGCACACTTCAGGTTCATATATGAAGCTTTCTGAGTATAATTTGGCCACAAATATTGTATATTTGAATTCATCTCGAAAAAATACCCGATTTAAAAAAAATCATCCAAAACCCGGGAAGTAAAGTTATGAGCATTTTAAATTTGGTCATTTTCAAGGTTTTTCCGGAAAGAGCCACGATTTTCTATCGTAATCTATTTTTAAACCCTAGATGTTGTTGTAGTTTTCTTTCAAGAATGATGCATTTTAATGGAAGAGATGATAGCCCTAGTATTGAAGAATATATCAAAAATATAAAGTCATCATGTGGCTTCCTATGGCGAAATGGACTATGGATAAATTTAAGGGATGATGCTCTTAACTGGTGGTTTGATGTTAAACCTAAAGAAATTTATGCACTTTTAGATAAAGAATATGAAAAATTATTTTTAGACAAGTGGTCTCATTCCAAGAGTAAGGATAAATAATGCACCAATGTTTATTTTCAAGTAGAAAATTTATATTATAGGTCCATGGTTGTATTCATAAGCTTAAGGTTATTGTTTCTATTAACTCTAGTTGCATGCATAATTTTATCAATATCTAGTTGGTTAATAGACTGAAAATTTCTGCAAAGAATATCCAAAGCATATAGGTTGAGGGTGAAAATGTTAAAATTTTTAAATATTTGAAGCTCAATATGCATAAATATGTGTTGCATTCATATTTTTATGCTATGGATATGGATGAAGTGGATATTGTTTTGGGATATCCTTGGATAGAATTAGTGGGTACCATTAATATTAATGTGCCAAAGAAGTTTTTGAAGTTGTGGTACATGAAAAAGAAAATCACATTGCAAGATGTGTCTCTTAATAAGAAAGATGAGCCCACATAGGTCAACAAAGCAATTATTTTCGAGTCCGAAGTTGAATTGGAGACAGAGTCTACATAAGGAGATGAAGCAAAACCACTAGAGGTCATTGACTCAAAGGCACAATGTGTTGCATATTTTAAGAAAAAAGAATAGATTCCTACAGTTGTTGTAGATCATCATCCACAATCATCGAGGCAAGGGCATGACAATCAACACATTTATGCAAACCGGAAAGGAAACCAATCCATATAAGGTGCATGGAGGACTCCTAGCACTACGAGAATAGATCAATCTACAGAAATAATCCCATGGCAACCCCGACATGATGCATAGCAAGATCAGGGTGGCAAGACAACATATGGACATCATGTTTGACTTCCATTGGGATGGATGGATGGTCGTACTTGGTACCAGTTGGCTACATTGTTTAGCTAGTCATATTGTATGGTTTCTTCTCGTGTTTCGAGGATGAAACATGTGAAGGGGGATGGAATGTTGTATAACTAAGAAAGTAATATGGAGTACCTAGGGAGGTACCCAATGAGAATGTGGTTATGTATTATTAGTGGAATTCATTTAATATATGAGAATGTGGTCATTCAATGTAAGGTGGACTAGGTCCACTATATTAATAAAGGCCCACTATGGTAGTTAAATGTAATAAATGTGAAAAGACTTTCTATAAGGTTCCTAGGAGATAAAAAGAGCTATATAAAGAAGTGTAAGCAATGTAATGAAACATAGTCACAAAGAATATTGTGATTGTACAAGCAAGGATTGCTTGAGGAGTTTTATCCTTCCATAAGGATTAATATATGGTGTTACCCAACCTCAAGGGTTTTGTCTACATCTTGTGTTCATGTTATGGTGAATGTTTTGGTTTATTCTTGTTGGGATTAAGGTTATTTCTGAAGTATATTAATAGATCTATTCAGACACTTAACATAATGTCTTCCCTAATTCCTGAGAATACAACATTTTCGTTTCATTGTGTTGTGACTTGAATCCGAAGAAGATTTGCATTGACGGTGATCTTGGAGGAACCTTTTTTCTAGTAGGTGAGAACCAGAAGAAGTTTGCAAAATAAGAAAAAAGAAATGAAGAATTCACAATCAATATATTAAAGATGATCGCAAAAGATTGATGTTTGTCGCAAAATGATTAATGCTACTTGGTGCTGGATGATTGCTCGTGGATGCTGTTAAAGAAAAATCTATCGGGAGATTTTTTGCTGTTGATTGTTCATGGGAATTTCTCAATACACTTGTAATGAAAATTTACCAGAAGATACAAGAAACTCTTAAATCTATAGGAGAAATAATTTAATATGAACATTTCAACAATATACAAAGAAATTATAAAGTTTGATCTGTTTGTCGACAATTGGGCATGATGAAGACATGATTGTGCACATGCCATTCGATGGTCGAATGAAATTGAAGAAGTTGGCCACAACTCTTCTTTTTCCACGAAGAAGTTTCTCCCTGATCCTTCAAATGCTACTTATGAGAGACCGGGTGGGAACAACATAGAAAGGCCCGAAGAGTTGAAGGATCTGGCTGACGTACTGGCATTCAAGGAGTCTATTTTGATCTTGAATGATATATTGCACAATCAATCACATCCTTTATCTTGGAAACAACCATGAACAAATTCCATGATCTTGTCGTAATGCTCATTGGTGAAACCACCAACGAAACTGTGTGAAGAACTCGACACGCACGACTCTCATTTCCTCTGGTGCAACCTTTCATTTTCTTCATGGCAGAGTGCCAGAAGTTTCACGCCATCATTGATGGCGGTCTTCTATTTGGTCAATGTGCAAATAGCATAGAGATAGGATAATTGGGTTGACAATGTGGCAAATTATCTGAGTGGAAGGAGATCTCCAGGAGTCCTTACAAACCATTAACAAATAATACCACACCGACGAGAGGAGCTCGCAAGTGAAACCAGTCATCAACAGTCGATGTCGATGGAGAGCCGACCGAAGAATTTTTTAGAGTCGATGGTGATGGATATTCGACAACCGACTTATTTTTGGTCGACTTATGTGGCCGACTAATTGGTCGACTTGGTCGGCTGATCGATAGTGTTTGATCCTAACCAAAGAAAATTTCTTGCGACGAGGAGATAATCATACATATTGAGGACGTTTTGTATGAAATGGGCGTGCAATAATGATTCCAACTGACTTTTTGTATTCCTTGAACTTTAAAGTAAAGAGAA
>JASDQU010101030.1:48251-59220 GCA_032191745.1 Picea mariana
CTAAAGCTGCAGGTCGCAGAGCCATAGCTTAGACATGATGACAATGTCTGATATTGGTTATCACATAGGCATTCAAGGTTGAACACATGGGAGGAAATGTACAACATGTTATGCAGTGTGGAATTAGCAAAACATTATCTTGGCCTCAACATATATCAGAACATACAGAAGAGAGACATTCATGTTGTCATCACTTGGATTGCAATCCTACCATACACTGAAGTGACGAGGTGGGCGTACGGGAATGCGAATACAAAGGAACATGTTATCACCAACAGAAAAGGGACTAGCATTGATCCTCTAATTCCAAATAGTTTCCATAGGATCTACAAGCTACTAAAGCCATTGGTGTTATGGAATAAGGGATTTAAAATCCAAAGCCACTTGAACTCATTTAGGATTAGTGGGACAAGGAAACTCCATTCATCTCCAAACTCAACAAGGTATACAATACCCAATACTTTAAACACCCATATCAACTACAGATTTCCATGATATGTAGATTGTATGGGGAGGAGAATTGCATACACTTCAAACAAGAGTGGACAACCATGGTGCATGCAGTAGCATAAGTGAGAGTGGTATTCAATAGAGAATCAATTTTATCAGACAACATTTGATGCAATGTCTACACTACTACATATGGTGTTGAAGTTTGACAAGGTGTTTCGACATTACAAACAAATTTCACCTCATTGTCGGATGTTACCCATTAATTCTCAAAATTTCATTATATTTTTTTCTTGCTTCCCTGATGTTTGTCGGACAAACAATGTAGTGTAGTATTCATTGTAGTTTCGATTCATATTCAACGGTTTTCAATGTCGATGACATCACCATCATGACCCACCATTTCCCTGTGGCCTGCCTCTATGGAACCTATGTGGCACTACCATGTCATCAAAGTTTTGTGTCATGGGTGCATTTTGCACCTAATTGGGCCTTGATTGTGCCATCTAGGGGGATAAAAATGTTTGTCATGGGATTATTATGCTTGCGTGGTCTCGATCAAGATCTCAATTATGCCTTATTGAGGAGGCCTTTTAGGCCCTAATAGTCATCACATATACATTATTAGACATTAGACTACATGAAAATGTGTAATCAAGTAATAATATATGTAAAAGGTGGTAAATGTAACTAAACAAAGGATTTGTTGGAGTGGGTGAAACCGCTCCAACGATTTACCCATTGTATAAATAACCCTAAAGATGGAATACAAAGACAGTTGGATATCCTTTCCCACATTGATCTCCTTCTTTCTTGGGATGTGTGTGTTCTTGATGTGCGCAATGTCTCTCTCCTTGAATGTGTAGTATACCTAGGGAAGTAATATGGGGTACCTAGGGAGGTACCCAATGGGAATGTGGTTATGTATTATTAGTGGAAGTCATTTAATATATGAGAATGTGGTCATTCAATGTAAGGTGGACTAGGTCCACTATATTAATAAAGGCCCACTATAGTAGTTAAATGTAATAAATGTGAGAAGGCTCTCTAGAAGGTTCCTAGGAGATAAAGAGAGCTATATAAAGAAGTGTAAGCAATGTAATGAAACATAGTGAATAATATTGTGAATGTATCAAGCATTGCTTGATGAGTGTTATCCTTCCTTAAGGATTAATATTTGGTGTTATCCTACCTCAAGGGTTTTGTCTACATTTTTGTGTTGAGTGTTCTAGTGAATGGTTTGATGTTTATTATTGGTTTATTGCTGAAGTATATTTGCAGATTATTCAAGATCTTAACAACTGGTATCAGAGCACTTTCCTTTGCCAAAGAAGGGGATAATTTTTTGGCTCTTTTTGCAGATTTTTTCTAGAGAAAAAAAGGGTGGCACACTTCAGGTTCATATATGAAACTTTCTGAGTATAATTTGGCCACAAATATTGCATATTTGAATTCATTTCGGAAAAATACCCGATTTAAAAAAAATCATCCAAAACTTGGGAAGCAAAGTTATGAGCATTTTAAATTCGGTCATTTTCAAGGTTTTTCTGGAAAGAACCGCGATTTTCTATCGTAATCTATTTTTAAACCCTAGATGTTGTTGTAGTTTTCTTTCAAGAATGATGCATTTTAATGGAAGAGATGATAGCCCTAGTATTGAAGAACATATAAAAAATATAAAGTCATCATGTGGCTTCCTATTGCGAAATGGACTATGGATAAATTTAAGGGATGACGCTCTTAACTGGTGGTTTGATGTTAAACCTAAATAAATTTATGCACTTTTAGATAAAGAATATGAAAAATTATTTTTAGACAAGTGGTCTCGTTCCAAGAGTAAGGATAAAGAATGCACCAATGTTTATTTTCAAGTAGCAAATTTATATTACAGGTCCATGGTTGTATTCATAAGCTTAAGGTTATTGTTTCTATTAACCCTAGTTGCATGCATAATTTTATCAATATCTAGTTGGTTAATAGATTGAAAATTTCTGCAAAGAATATCCAAAGCATATAGGTTGAGGGTGAAAATGTTAAAATTTTTAAATATTTGAAGCTCAATATGGATAAATATGTGTTGCATTCATATTTTTATGCTATGGATATGGATGAAGTGGATATTGTTTTGAGATATCCTTGGATAGAATTAGTGGGTACCATTAATATTAATGTGCAAAAAAAGTTTTTGAAGTTGTGGTACAAGAAAAATAAAATCACATTGCAGGATGTGTCTCTTAATAAGAAAGATGAGCCTACATAGGCCAACAAAGCAGTTATTTTCAAGTCTGAAGTTGAATTGGAGACAGAGTCTACATAAGGAGATGAAGCAAAACCACTGGAAAGACACAGTCACGAAGCTAAGGAGGTCATTGACTCAAAGGCACAATGTGTTGCATATTTTAAGAAAAAAGATTCCTACAGTTGTTGTAGATCATCATCCACAATCATCGAGGCAAGGGCATGACAATCAACACATTTATGCGAACCGGAAAGGAAACCAATCCAGATAAGGTGCATGGAGGACTCCTAGAACTACAGGAATAGATCAATCTACAGAAACAATCCCATGGCAACCCCGACATGATGCATAGCAAGATCAGGGTGGCAAGGCAACATATGGACATCATGTTCGACTTCCATTGGGATAGATGGATGGTCGTACTTGGTACCAGTTGGCTACATTGCTTAGCTAGTCATATTGTATGGTTTCTTCTCGTGTTTCGAGAACGAAACATGTGAAGGGGGATGGAATGTAGTATACCTAAGGAAGTAATATGGGGTACCTAGGGAGGTACCCAATAAGAATGTGGTTATATATTATTAGTGGAATTCATTTAATATATGAGAATGTGGTCATTCAATGTAAGGTGGACTAGGTCCACTATATTAATAAAAGCCCACTATGATAGTTAAATGTAATAAATGTGAGAAGGCTCTCTAGAAGGTTCCTAGGAGATAAAAAGAACTATATAAAGAAGTGTAAGCAATGTAATGAAACATAGTCACGAAAAATATTGTGATTGTATAAGCAAGAATTGTTTGAGGAGTATGGTGTTACCCTACCTCAAAGGTTTTGTCTACATCTTATGTTCATGTTATGGTGAATGTTTTGGTTTATTCTTGTTGGGATTAAGGTTATTTCTGAAGTATATTGGTAGATCTATTCAGACACTTAACATAATGTCTGCCCTAATTCCTGAGAATACAACATTTTCGTTTCGTTGTGGTGCGACTTGAATCCGAAGAAGATTTGCATTGACGGTGATCTTGGAGGAACCTTTTTTTTCTAGTAGGTGAGAGCCAGAAGAAGTCTGCAAAATAAGAAAAGAGAAATGAAGAATTCACAATCAAATATATTAAGGATGATCGCAAAAGATTGATGTTTGTCGCAAAATGATTGATGCTACTTGGCGCTGGATGATTGCTCGTGGATGGTGTTAAAGAAAAATCTATCGGGAGATTTTTTGCTGTTGATTGTTCATGGGAATTTCTCAATACACTTGTAATGAAAATTTACCAGAAGATACAAGAAACTCTAAAATCTATAGGAGAAATAATTTAATATGAACATTTCAACAATATACAAAGAAATTATAAAGTTTGATCTGTTTTTCGACAATTGGGCATGATGAAGACATGATTGTGCACATGCCATTCAATGGTCGAATGAAATTGAAGAAGTTGGCCACAACTCTTCTTTTTCCAAGAAAAGTTTCTTCCTGATCCTTCAAATACTACTTATGAGAGACAGGGTGGGAACAACATAGAAAGGCCCGACGAGTTGAAGGATCTGGCTGACGTACTGGCATTCAAGGAGTCTATTTTGATCTTGAATGATATATTGCACAATCAATCACATCCTTTATCTTGGAAACAACCATGAACAAATTCCATGATCTTGTCGTAATGCTCATTGGTGAAACCACCAACGAAACTGTGTGAAGAACTCGACACGCACGACTCCCATTTCCTCTGGTGCAACCTTTCATTTTCTTCATGGCAGAGTGCCTTCTTTGACAAGGTACTTTCATATTTTCCAGCAAAGGAACGTGGAGCGAGATCTAGACATTCAACATGACATGTATTTTTGTTATAAAATACGCTAGATCCACCATCAAACCGTCATTGCGAGAATTTCACTCAGTCGACGTGCAAATAGTTACGCCGAAAGGTCTACACCTATTGACAATGGGCACAATTAATGATCTTTTAATCTTATTTAACCTTAAACCCTAATTTGATGGCTATGCATTGAAGATGCTGGCATATTTTTAGTGGTCCTCCAAAATCAATGGGTCAGATTTATTATTCATAACTTTCTTGTTAAGTCTAAAGGCGTACATCTATTGACAATGGGCACAATTAATGATCTTTTAACCTTAAACCCTAATCTGATGGCTATGCATTGAAGATGCTGACATATTTTTAGTCGTCCTCCAAAATCAATGGGTCAGATTTATTATTTATAACTTTCTTGCATTTATCAAGGCATCCGTTAACATGTTTACTTTTTAACATTTACCTAATCATATTAAAAAATTACTGAAAGGATATGTAAATGCCACGTTTAAATGATTAAGTAAGATTAAACCGTGAGCCAAACTTTTCATATTACCACAGACGAATTACAGATTACCACATACATTTTATATTGGGGACACGGGTTTTCAACCTATACCTTTCGGCGTTTTCAGCCGCGAGTTAGCGGCTGTGCTAGTATAGAAGAACCAGAAGTTTCACGCCATCATTGATGGCAGTCTTCTATTTGGTCAATGTGCAAATAGCATAGAGATAGGATAATTGGGTCGACAATGTGGCAAATTATCTGAGTGGAAGATCTCCAGGAGTCCTTACAAACCATTAACAAATAATACCACACCGACGAGAGGAGCTCGCAAGTGAAACCAGTCATCAACAGTCGATGTCGATGGAGAGCCCGACCGAAGAATTTTTGAGAGTCGATGGTGATGGATATTCGACAACCGACTTATTTTTGGTCGACTTATTTGGCCGACTAATTGGTCGACTTGGTCGGCTGATCGATAGTGTTTGATCCTAACCAAAGAAAATTTCTTGCGACGAGGAGATAATCATACATATTGAGGACGTTTTGTATGAAATGGGCGTGCAATAATGATTCCAACTGACTTTTTGTATTCCTTGAACTTTAAAGTAAAGAGAAATCAACCCATCAGGTGTCTTGGTCGATGGGGAGCGATGATGAATAATGAGCAACCCTCCACTGAAAGAAGTCATTTATTGGAAGAGACTTCAATGTCGATGTCTACCTATATAGTCAAAAATTAACTTCATGCATGAATTCCCTGGGCCGACTTGCTCGACCAATGAAGAAATATTTAGCGTGATACTGCCCAGAAAATATGACAAAGTGCAAGCAAAGATAAGTCGACTCACCTCTCGACCATTTTCTTGCACATACCGACCAAGCATAGTAAGAATGGGTAGAATGTCAACTAAACTAAATAATCGACCAGAAATGAGGTGGGCTACTAGTATAATTCACCAGAACTATACGATGAGTTGATGCATCTCGACATCGAGATAAATAATTGAGCAGGCGAAGCAAGAAGCAGGAAGGCATGCGACTGTTTGTTTTTTATGAAGAAATTTTCGAGGTTAAATGATTATTAAAAATGTAATGGGTCCATGAATCAGATCCTTTCTTTTTATAAAAGATTAAAATATGTGTATTACATGAAGTATTAGTCTATTTGAGTCGGTCAAGTATACATTAGTCTAGTATAGTAGAGTCACGTCTAGTCGACCTAATAGTCGATTCTAGTCAACTCAAGAGTCAAATATGTTTAGTTCAAATTCGATTATGTTTAGTAGAAAAGGAAAATCATTATGTTGTCAGTTTCAATTTCAAGATGTATTGAAAATTTGAATCAAAGTAGAAAGGAGGGGGTTAAACGTAAGTCTTCTTTGAAGGCAGGAGATCCTCTCCACTATTGTAATATACATTCGTCCTTAGCTCGACGAGTTTGGGTTCTCACCGACAATAGTTGATTCTTAGTCGACAACACACAAAGTTTGTGAACTTGTAATTGAGTCATAATCGGTCATCCTTCATGTAATATGAATTGAAGACTCCATACACTTATAGAAAGTAGCATAATCATGATAAAAATCACCATGAAAACAAGAGTGATGAACAATAGAGAAACGATCATAATTGAGCATGTCACAGAGAATCGACAATGACCATGTCGGCAACAGTTAAAGGCATCTAAGAGATAAGTTTTATGACACACACACATGGAGCGCTTAAAGAAAAGATGATGACAAGAACATTGGACTAATTGAGCCCCTTGTTACAATAGTTGCAAAATACTCATGGATCGTGAAAATGAAATAATGGTATGAGTTATTGATGGCACATACCCTTGTCGATTCCAAATAAAGAACCCTCCGGGAGTGATATCCTACAAGAGCGCATGAGCAGTCTGGCTCTGAATTGATCAATCAACTTCCAAATAAAAAAAACTTCGACGCCTCCTGAAATATATCACAGTTGATAGAGGTAAGAAGAACATGGAGATCGAGGAGATGGGACATGTCACTTAGATACAGTTGAGATTGGTCACAGTAAACCTTGTATATGTGTGTCTCCCTATCCAGATGGTGGTTGTTACGACTGAGTTACCTATTCATTCCAGTATGCATGGGTGATACACAATAAGGATACTTCTGTAATAGTAGAGACTTAGGACATTGTTGCATGCTTGCTCAGGACGAGCAATGAATTGAGCGTGGGGGAGATTTTGAGGAGGCCTTTTAGGCCCTAATAGTCACCATATATACATTATTATACATAAGACTACATGAAAATGTGTAATAAAGTAAGAATATATGTAACATGTGGTAAATGTAACTAAAAATAGGATTAGGTAGAGTGGGTGCAATCGCTCCAACCATTTACCCATTGTATAAATAACCCTAAAGATGGAATACAAAGATGGTTGGATATCCTTTCCCACATTTATCTCCTTCTATCTTGGGATGTGTGTGTTCTTGATGTGTGTAATGTGTCTTTCTCCTTGAATGCATTCCCTAACTCTTGAGACTATAACATGCCTTCTATGAGGGAGAACAGGAAAATTATGCTCGCGTTGTCTTGATTGAGATGTCAGTTATGCCTGGTATGGGAGATAAAAATGTTCGACATAGGCTAATTATGCATGCTCTGCCTCTAGACATCAATTAAATGTGAATGGACAAGAGATATGATTGGCAAGTACAAGGATTAACAGATGAACATAGTACATATTAGAAGTTTGCATGATGTGGGAAAGCTGGATAGTACCTGACCCAGATCAGTTGTGCCTCTCGATAGACTATGTGTAAATTTCAAGTCAGATGTTGGTTAATGTGACCTCTAAAGTCATATGATGGTTGGTCTTGACCGATACTACCATGTCCTGGAGTTACCCTTTGTATAATGAAGGGACAATAGTCCATGGAATAATAAATAACCCATTGAGTGGTTAAGTCTAGGCAATCAGAGTGCCCCAGGGTTTTCTCAGGAAGATCAATCTATTTATGCATTCATAAATGCAACTTAAACAACATAAAATTATGATTTTTCCTAGATTTAGATCACCAGATTTAGGTGAAAAATGCCAATTAAACATAGAATGTTTATACTATGCTACTATGGGGGAAAGTTGGGAAGGATTCAAGTGGTGGGATCATAGGTCACATTACTGCACCCATATGTGGATGGTGCCACGATTCAAGAATAAGCACTCTGCATCAACTTTGATGGTCTAAGAGGCCACAAGATAGAGAAAGGGGGAGTCTCCAACAATAGTGGGAGGACCAAATAAAATGGAGCACATCTCGAGGGGAGGAATCGATGATGCCAATAGTTTCAAGGGAATGCGATAGTACAAGGAGACAAAAGACAAAGTAGTTCATGAGAAGGAATATGTCCAGGTTGGTTTGGCCAAATGGGTGTTAAAGGTGTTTGACCTAGGTATACGACACGACAACAATTTCTTAGAAACACGATCATAACAATTGATAAACATATACCTTTTTGGTATCAATCATGTCCATCCCCACCATAATATTCTTCCTCAAGATCATCCCCAATACTTCCCCTACTCTCTTCCCTCCTAGTGGTGCGCCCTCCATATCCATACTGCATTCCGCATCTTCCATTAGACCCTTCAATGCACTACCAATTTTGGAACCTGTTGGCATTGTAAGCTGCTTTAGTACCCACCCATAGTGTGAAGTTGGTGACTGGATAAAACAACCTTCTGAGTATCAATTGTAGGGAACGACTGGCTACAATAAGGTGGAGTGTACCTCAAGTAACTAAGCATCTCCTCAAAGTTGTAACTACTGGCTTGCGTGTTGTGAGAAATTTCACCTTGCAGACAGGTTGGACTCTCCTTAGATCAAACTATGATCTAAGACAGACACAAAACAAATGGTTATTACTTTCCTTGTAGATCTACTTCATTAACCTATAGATATAAGATGGGAGGCTTATTTGTTCCTTGAAGTTTGTCCTTTCTGCTCCATCCTTTTACCTCACTGCTACAATTCCTTCAGCGATCAAAGAGACCTGCAAAACAAGAGGTAGAAAACCTTTCTACTTCTACTAGATCTCGTTAGGTAAGAACTAAATATATCTATACTCGATTTAACTTAAGCATAGACACTATCATGAACATCATAGAGAAAGGAACCTGTCAACTTGATATTAATGGAAATCCAATAAAAAAGGAACTTACAAATCACCTTTGATGATGCAACAATCTTCTCCAAGCTCTCCAGTATAGCCCTTGCATTAATGTCTTCAGATGAAAATGATGATGCTTCAATGGATTCTTTCCCCCCTTTCCCATGAATGTCCTTGTTTATATAGAACTTGAGAGGTTTAACCACCATATTAAATGAAGGGAATGGTTGAGATATTCACTCCTTAGGTTAGGATTTAGTACCCAAAATGGAGGGAAGATGGATGACTCAAGTTCATGAGTCATCCCTCAACCATAACCACTCAAACATATCTTGGGATTTTCCCATAGAAAAAGTTGGGTTGACTCTAACAAGACTAACGCTTCCCCAATAATTTCCATAGAGCGTTACTAACGCCCCGCCACAGTTGATTAGAGAGCGTTAACACTCTCTATACATGGGTAGGGGGAATTTAGTTGTCAAAAAAGGATTAAAACTTAGGGAAAGTGGTTAGGTTTCACCATTTTCTCAATGTTTCCTCATTCACCATGTCTTAGGGAACAAAACCAACATTTAGTCATGGTGTCAACATTCACGACACTCAATAAAGTTCATGTGACACTTAGTAAGGTGCATATGACACTTGAAAAAGTGCATGAGACACTTAGTAAGGTGCATACGACACTTTATGACACTTGTGACACTTAAGGTGTGTAAAAGATGCAAAATGTAAGTGTGACATTTTGGTGTGTAATAGATGCCTCCTAAAGTGTGAGGTCAAAAGAGAAACTAATGGCCGAAACACTTTACAAAAATATCGATGCAAGGGTGTTGGAGTAGGAGAACTTGACAGAAGATGCAAACAACCATCAAACAATATATATGTATCATTCTCGAGGCAGGCATACCTATACTCGGAATAAAAATCAACTCAAAGCATGGCCACCGACCAATACACCGCTGATCCATGAAAAATATTGACTAAGGATATAGCCACTAGAGATACGATGTGGATCCATACCTCCATTAATCAATCAGGTCACAGCCACAAAAAATACACAGTGGAGCTACGATATGACACAAGCATATCCATAGATCAATACAAAGTGGATCTATGTGAAAATATACACATTAGTGAGATTTCCAATATGGTGGTTATACTGAAATCATTTACATATTAAAATGATCTCCATTGCAGCCTGGGTAAATCACATAACAGAGTGAGATCCCCATCCAGGGTCTTCATCCTGATTATGAAATGGTATGATTCTAGCCATGTGAATAGATGACTTGATGTCAAACATGGTAGAAACCACTTGATTACCGATCATTAATGTATACCGTTAACAAGTGCGGGGGAAATCACCAATGATGACAATGACTCCCAAGGTACCCTAGTATATTTCAATGAATGTGAACAAATGAGTTGAAGTCAAACACTTGGTGGAATCATTTGATCAGAGGCCAACGATGTAAATCTACTGTCGAAAGTGAGGAGGCCTGCCATTGAGGCATGTAGGTCCCAAGGTACTAACTATTTTCTATGTCTAATTCCTGGATAATGTGCTAAAGTTGACAGGAACATACTTGTCGAAGGAGGGCCATGATGTATCGCTCATCATCAACAAAAAATAAACACAGGAAAGTGATGTAAGATGGTGGATTAAATGATTATGGACTAACACGAGGATGAAAATTGGTAATACCGTAGATGGTTGGTTTGATGTGAAACTTCCCTTGAATATTGTGAGGAATGACGACTGACTTGGAAACATTGACTCAATGATTAACAAGAACATAATGT
>JASDQU010101030.1:59429-76308 GCA_032191745.1 Picea mariana
CCCCCCACACCATGATTGGTGAGTACCTATTTTTTTTTTTAATGAGCTTGAGGAGGATAAAATATGCTCGGTATAGCTCATCTTCGATGATTCCCTCATCATATGTTTAATGAACCTAAAGGAAGGGTTTAGTTTTGTATCGGTCTTGGGGTTTGTTCCCATTTAGGTCTTTCAATGTATAGTTTCATGAGTCCAAAGAAGGAAAAATCAATGATATTTTCACGTTTAGAGAGTTTGAAAAGGATCGCAAAGAAATTCCAAGGTTTTTCTTTTTTGTAAATTTAGTCCCTCGAGCCGGAAAAAGTAAAAAAAAATACAAGGGAGAACTATTCTAGTCATGATTGAATAGAGTATACACTTTTCACAGTTAGTCTTACGAGGCCAAAAAGGGGTAAACTACCACTTGAAAGATGCCATTTCAAACATTTTAACGAGTATGGAAGGAAACAAGCTCACTTAACAATCTTTTCATGTTTAGAGAGTCTGAAAAGATCTTAAAGGAGACTCCAAAGAATTCCTTTTTTCGTATAGCTTTTACGAGTCCGAAAAAGTGATAAAAGTATACTTGGTAACTTATTCTCATGTATTCATGAGCATGAGAAAGAACAAATACTAATCTCATTTCTTCCCAATGTAATGTTCAAAGGTTTTGAGTGATACCCATGGGTGGTTGTTAGTTTTCCCCTAGTTGAGAAGCTAGCAGATTAAATCCAACATGATGTCCAGAGGCTAGAGACATGCCCCCCAAGATTTGTTTCGTCTGCCAACTCTTATGTTGTCACCAATTTCTATACCATATTAGACTCTTGTATACTAATAGGTAAATGTTCACCAGAGGAAGAAAGAGGATCAAATGACATAGGCAAATGAAATGAAGGTTCAATTACAATATCTAGTGAAAGACTCAACTTAACATTTACGAGATCTAGCAAAAGACTTGACTCAATTTTTACGATATCTAGTGAAAGACTTGACTCAACATTTATGAGATCTATTGAAAGACTCGACTCAATTGGAGGGGGGTATGTTTCATTTTTTAACGAGCTTGACATAGTAAATAAAATATGCTTGTAATCCCCTGTTTCATTTTTTAGCGAGCTTGACATAGAAACAAGAACTTTTCTCGATACTGGTTACATTTTTTAATGAGCTTGGAAACAAAAATATAACTATGCTCATCACTCTCTACCATGGATTCCAAGAGGCCTTCATCAGATGGAAGAACAATACTTTGGAAGAGATACATGGTAAGGGACTTACTTGGATCAATAGGGGGAAAAGAAGACTCCAAGGTCCCTAACAAGTGGTTTACCATGTCAACTACTAGATCTAAGTCTAAAGAATGTGAGCATATAGAGAGAGGCTCCTTCTCATTTGGATTTGAATGAATGGGACTTGTTGCCACATAATTAACTTGTGGCGGGGTAGATACCGCTTGCATGTAAGGAATGTTAATGTAATTCAGATGGTTTGCCTTTATATGAGTGCCAATGAATGAAATATGGTAAATGGTCACAATGCTTCCATTATGAGGGAAATACATCACTTGCAAACGTGTCGACATAAAAACTTTCATAGCATATACATAGTCTCGCCCAAGGAAAAAATTAAAGTCCAAAGTGCCTTGGACTATCATCACGTCAATATGGACAATTTTCCCTCTTAAGGTAACATATAACTGAGGAAGGATCCCTAAATATTCACCGGATCTTCTGTTAAAATCCAACAGATTCCGAGTCATCAACACATACTGAGGGGAACCAAGAGATTTCCAAGCATTTGAAGAAAAAATGCTAACATAAGAACCTTCGTCTACGATAGAGTGACATATTTTTATATCACAAAATTCCACAATGATTTGAAAGGGAATGTAGGAACGAAGACAAGGTGCCTTCATTCTATTCCAATCAAAGGAAATTACCTTACTTGGAGGGGGTTCCAATGGAATGGGTGAAATGACCCCTTGTTTGAAAGAATATGTAGTAACAAGAAAGATATGAGCAGTATCTACTTCACTCTTTAAGGGAAGAGTGAGATGAACTGATGATGGAACCATATCAATCACTTGATCTACCAGATTGATCGATGATGGAACAAAATCAATCACTTTATCAACTGGATTGACCGATGATGAAACTAGATTGACTAGTTCATTAACCAATGGAGGGTTGGGAGTGAATTTATGGTAATTTATTGGAAGATTTTTTTGTTGGAAATCAACAATATTTTCCAACAAACGTGAAGCCTCATCCATACGAGGGAAAAGGTAAGTTTGATGACTTCCTTCACATAACCTACAAGGAAATTTGACTCTACCTTTCTTACTTCTAACCTTACTATCACTAGTTGATGGGTTGTCACCAGCATGACCGGAGGAAACTCACGATACGGGTTGTTGGGAACCCATAGAACACACTTCTAATATCTTGGGAAGTCCAGTGAAATCCTTAAGAAGGTGGTCACCCTTACAAAGGTTGCAAGGGAGTTTGGGTTTGCGAGTTGTCTTGGAAGGCTTGTCAAAATCATCAACACTCCCAACATGATTAACAATAGCTGGTTTATTACCTCCAACATATCCTGTAGTGGTTGGAAGCTTGGCCCCTTTATTATTTTTCATCTTCTTAATCTTCCTTTTATTCTTCTTTTTATCCTTCTGGTTACTAGAATTAATACTTCCACGAGGCGAGGAGGAAGAAAGAGAAGAAGACCCAACTGTTGAAGAGGGAAAAGGGTTGGCATGAGGTTGATGTTCTTCGGGTGGAGGGATTTCATATGAAGCACTAGGAGCATTTGCAATCATTGGAGTGGAAAAAAACCATACTGATAACTCGGTAGTGAATCCGGGAAGACTCAATGTGGCAATATAAGGAGGAACAACGTTTCCAAAAGAAGGAAAAACAAAATGTTCCCCGAGAAAATGGGTCCTTTTGTTGGGAGTTCCAGGAACTGATTCCATAGACAAAAAATCAACCTAGATTCAACTAAATCAAAGAGCACACACTACCAAATTCCTTATAATATAAGAGAAAACAAACAAAGGAAGTATGGATATTCCGGAGATCGGATATGAGGCCGTCAATGAAGATATGATAAAAAATTATCATGACCTCCACATAATATCCCTTCTTAGTGCAAGTAAACCTTGCTTTGTGGGGCCACCCTCTAGGGGTACTCAAAGTGTGATCCGACATTTTCCTCAGGTACCACAAGGAACCTTTTGAAGAAGGAACCCCCCTTGCATTCACTTGTGTAGAATCCTAGGAAACGAAACTATGTTTACCAATTTCACAACGAATGGTCAGGGGGGTAAGCAATCAATCGTCAAGGCTACACAAATAGAAATGGGAATGGTGGACACAAATCCACAACCCAAATACTAAGAAGAAGTGGTGTCACCCCGGGGACCTACCTCTATTCAAAGCTCTAAACTTGTTGTAGTTACACTAGGAAAACGAAAGAGGGGAGATCTCAAATTTTCGCTTCGCTTGACCTCGCACTTAACTCCCGTGTAAGAGGATCTCTCCCGAAAAACGTCAATTGCTACTACTTTTATTTCAACACTCTCTAGTATTCTACAATTTCATTTGAGTGGCCTTAGAGAATTTACTCTCCACCTTACTACCAAGGTCCTAAAATCCTAGACTTGTGATCATTTTCTAATAAAGAAAATGTCTAGTTGATTTTATATTATGCACTTGTTCCTTTTATGGATTTTGTAACTACTGAAAAGGAATTGGATATGCAACTTGACGATGATGTGCGATACTTGACTCCAACACGAATTCAAAAGAAAATATGAATGCAATGCAATCTTTAATTTTCAATGAAGGTTATCTATAAAAAGGAGCAAGAAGTTTCAAGCAAATAAACATTTACAACTTTCAAAGAAAGACACATAAACTACTCTTTGAATGTAATTCATTTTGATTTAAAATGCAAGCTAAAAAATGCACCACCAAAAACTAGGATGCAAAATTTCTTTTCGTTTGATTGTAAATGCAATGAAATCTCTTCAAATGCAAACTTTCTGCTTCCTTACTTTCAATTAGAATGAAAGAAATCAATTATTGACACAAAGTAACACGAAGCAAAAAGAAACCAAACAAAGTGTGCACTCAAAATGTTGACAAGTACTCAAAGAATGCTTCAAACAATAACCCAAATAATGTAAAAGAGAAAGAAGACAATCATTATTTGAAACCCTAAAAAATGAGTAGAGAAAAGCAAAGATTAAGGATGGGTTGAAACAAACAAAAGTGTTTCAGGCATTCAAAATACTAAATCTTTCTAAAGAAGGAAATGAATAAAATCAAAACAAAGCAACCTTTACAATTTCAAGCTCATGAAAACTTAAAAAAAAAATGAAGTTATCAGAAATCTGAAGACTTTCGGGATGAAGATCATACTACTAGAAGGAAGAGACCAAGGGATCTTGTTATCCCAAGGTAATGATACAATTTCATAGCTTAAAGAATTTTCAAACTCAATGGAGGAAAAATAAGTGATAAATGCCAATATCTTAGTCAAACAAAGTAAAAAACAAACCCTAAGGACTTTGGGACAAAGCCTCCAAACAGAGGACTGAGAAAAACAGGGAAAAAAATATTGAAACCAAGCAAAATAGGGGATCAACGCTACTGTAACAAGGGATACAGGGCATTAATTAGGGTTAATGCTCCTCAGAATCCTATTAGGGAGTGTTACTAATGCTCTGTAAGCCACTGTGGGGGAGTTTTAACGCTCAGTGGGACACTATGTAAACTTCCCAATGAAGTAGAGGGAAGGGGAATAGTCCAAAATAAATCATCAAACAAGATCAAATCACAAACAATACTCAACAAGCACTAGACGAACCAAGGGAAGACTAGTCAAAGTCGTTCCCCAATATGGTCGCCATTTTTTTGTTGTGAGAAATTTCACCTTGTGGACAAGTTGAACTCTCCTTAGATCAAACTATGATCTAAGAGAGACACGAAACAAATGGTACTACTTTCCTTGTATATATAGTTCATTAACCTATATATATAGAAGAAGGGAGACTTAATTGTTACCTTAAGTTTTTTGTCACTGCTCCATCCTTTTACCTCATTGCTCCAATTCCTTTAGCTATCAAAGAGACTTGCAAAACAAGAGGTAGCCAAACCTTTCTACTTCTACTATATCTCGTTAGGTAAGAACCAAATCTATCTATACTCAATTTGACTTAAGCATTGAGACTATCATGAACATCACAGTGAAAGGAATAAGCCAAGTTTATATTAATGGAAATCCAATGATGAAGGCACTTACAAATCACCTTTGATGCTGCAACAATCTTCTCCAAGCTCTCCATCCCAACCCTTGCATGAATGTCTTGAGATAAAAATGATGATGCTTCAATGGATTCCTTCCCCCCTTTCCCATGAATGGCCTTGTTTATATAAAGCTTAAGAGGTTTAACCACCATAGAAAATGAAGGGAATGGTTGAGATATTCACTCCTTAGGTTAATATTTAGTACCAAAAATGGAGGGAATATGGATGAAACGAGTTCATGAGTCATCCCTCAATCATAACCACTCAAAAGTGTCTCGGGATTTTCCCATAGAAAAATGTGGGTTGACTATAGAAATATTAATGCTCCCCCAATAATGGCCATATAGCATTACTAATGCTCCCCCCATAGTTGATCAATCAGTGTTAACACTCCCTATACATGGGAAGGGGGGAATTAGTGGTCAAACAAGGCTTAAAACTTAAGGAAAGTGGTTAGGTTTTGCCATTTTCTCAATGTTTCCTCATTCACCATGTCTTAGGGAACATAAACAACATTTAGTCATGGTGTCAACATTCATGACACTCAATAAAATGCATGCAACACTTAGTAAGGTGCATACGACACTTGAAAAAGTGCATGCGAAACTTAGTAAGGTTCATACATCACTTTACGACACTTTCAACACTTAAGGCATGTAAAATATGCGACATTTTGGAGTGTAACATCAAGGACCTATGAATACATGTAAAGTTAGTTATGATCCACTTATGTAAACGACTTTTGGGTCACGATGGTCCCCATGGGGAACATAATATATAAGGTTGTAACAACTGGCCGGAGGACCTATGAATACATGTAATGTTAGTTATGATCCACTTATATAAGCGACCTATGGGTAACATTGGTCCCCATGGGGAACATAATATATAAGGTTGTAAGTAGAGAGATAACAAAGTTGAGGCTTGTTAGAGATTCCTTAAGACAAATATTCATAGAGGAGAAAGTTGTAGAATATGTATAACATTTTTCCTAATTTTATAATGGAGATTGTATCTGTGATGTCTGTCATGTAAAGATCCTTCTATATTTATTAGGAATTAATGGAAGATAAATGATGTTTTTGACTCATACTTGTCTTATATGTGATTCTTGTTGTGATGTTTAGTGATTATCTACAATCTTTAAGTGATATTTAATTCATCTCTTTAATATTTTTCGAATCTACCTACAAGAAATATTTATATTTCAGGATTTTTTATGAGACAAAAATCATTGTATTTATATTTCTTGTGTAAATGAAATACACATTGATGAGCTCCCTTCTACTTTTAACATTAGCAACCATTTCCTTTATAGACCACATCTATCACATAAGACTATAGCCTATGCTTATGACTTTGACTCTTACAATCATCCTTATACATGTCACTCTTTAAATAAATAGTTCCACAACTTTGTATTGATGCTGAGAAAAAACCATGAGATAAACTCTCTCTAACTTTACATAAACAAAAATTAAAACAAGACAAAAAATCCATTTATCAAAAAATATGTAAGAGTATCAAATCTGTAGGATTATGGTCCTTAATATCATGAACAAGAAAAAAACAACTTCCTCCAAAATGAGTGTTTCCTTTGATAACTGATCAACTTTGTGGTAGAATTCTCGATAGACATGAGCAAAGGACACCTCTTCAAAAACTATTTTCTTTTCCATAATCCTATTCAAAATAGGCCTTATCTCCATGTTATTAATGTTACTATTACCATTTCCCCAATCCATTAGAAGTTTGGAGTCATGAAATACCTAGAGCCTCTTAACCTGCCTGTCCACTACAAGCTTAATTAGGATCCAGATGGCATAGAGTTATGTTCTATTGTTTGTGCCCAAACCTGACCAATGTTATATTATACCTTAGATTTGAGTTGTGCAAGTTGTTGGGGATGTTGTTTATCATAGAAGACCTGCTCATGTTGTTTATTTTGCAATTGAAATTTTCAAAATGGAGGTTGTGCAAAAGAGGCAAAGTTTGCCTTGTAATTTGCAAGGTATAAACTATACTAAGTGACTAAATAAAAATGCATGCCCAAGCTTCCTTGTAGCTCCAAAAGTTTTTTTATAAGTTTTAATATGGAGTTACATAAATGGTAAATTTACCTATGCATCTAAAGTTCTATTGAAGAACATGGGATGTTGCTTTCATGCACCTAGAATTGGATTTCATGTAAATTTGAAGGGAAGAATGCCTCATCCTCAAATGCACGCCCTAGTCTCCAATTTAAGACAACTTTTGTGGTTCATCTTGCATAAGATGTAGTTTGTGATTTCAAACTTGTCTATAAACATATATTCTCATTTTAAGACATAAACCTACCTAGTGTGCATAAAGGATAAAATTTTCATTGTAAAACCAAAGTGCCAAATGGTTAAAGTTTGTTGTATTAAACTTCCTGGCCAAAGTTGTCTAAGGATAAATAAATTAGGATTTAATTTGTAAATTGATTATTCCAATACGTATAACCTATTTGTACAATTAGTAGTGCATTTACACTTAAAAAATGATGATTTCTATGCACTATAATTCATAGAATTTTGACGAATCAAAGGATGGTAGATTAGGAGATAAACCAAGGTTAGTTTTGCATTAAGAGTCATAAAAGACTCATCTTTGAAAAAATAGGAAAGATATGCATAGTAAAACCCTTGAAATGCAAAAATTGTTTGCAAAACGTAACCCAATGTTGTATTATACCTTATATTTGAGTTGCACAAGTTGCTAGAGATGTGGTTTATCATAGTAGACCTGCTCATGTTGTTTATTTTGCAATTGCAAGTTTAAAAATGGTGGTTGTGCAAAAAAGTTAAAGTTTTCCTTATAATTTGCAAGGTATAAACTATACTAAGTGACTAAATGAAAGTTCATGCCGAAGCTTCCCTATAGCCCAAAAAGTTGTTTTATAAGTTTTAATATGGAGTTACATAAATGGTAAATTCATGTATGCATCTAAAGTTCAACTGAAGAACAAGAGAGGTTGCTTTCATTCACCTAGAATTGGGATTTCATGTAAATTTGAAGGGAAAATTGCCTCAGCCTCAAATGCACGTCCTAGTCTCCAATTTGAGCCAACTTTGGTGGTTCATCTTGCATAAGATATAGTTTGTGATTTCACACTTGTCTATAAACTTATATTGGGATTTTTAGACATAAACCTACCTGGTGTGCATAAATGATAGAAATTGCATTGTAAAACCAAAGTGCCAAAATTGTTAAAGTTGGCTATATTAAACTGCACGCCCGAAGTTGGCTAAGGATCAATAGTTTAGGATTTAATTCGTAAATTGATCGTTCCAACATGTATAACCTATTTGTACAATTAGTAGTGCATTAACACTCCAAAAATGATGATTTCTCTGCACAAAGATTCACAAAATTTTGATGAATAAGAGGATGGTGGTTTAGGAGATAAACCAAGCTCATTTTTTCATTAAGAGCCATAAAAGACTCTTCTATGCAAAAATAGGCAAGAGATGCATATTAAAACCCTGTAAATGCAAAAAATGTTTGTAAAAAGTAACCTAATATTGTATTATACCTTAGATTTGAGTTGTGCAAGTTGTTGGGGATTTGGTTTATTATATTAGACGTGTTCATGTTGTTTATTTGGGAATTTCAAGTTTAAAAAGGGTGTCTATGAAAAAGAGACAAAGTTTTCCTTGTAATTTGCAAGGTATAAACTATACTAGGTGACTAAATGAAAATGCATGCCAAAGCTTCCCTCTAGCTCCAAAAATTGTTTTATAAGTTTTAATTAGATGGATTTTGATAAATGGTAAATTTACATATGCATTTAAAGTTCAACTGAATAACAACAAAGGTTGCTTTCATGCACCTAGTATTGGGATTTCCTGTAAATTTGAAGGGAAAACTTCCTTAGCCTCAAATACATGCCCTAGTCTCCAATTTGAGCCAAGTTTGGTGGTTCATCTTGCATAAGCTGCAGTTTGTGATTTCACACCTATCTATAAACTTATATTGATATTTTGAGACATAAACCTACCTGGTGTGCATAAATGATAAAAATTGCATTGTAAAACCAAAGTGCCAAATTTCTAAAGTTGGCTAAGGATAAATAATTTAGGATTTAATTTGTAAATTGATCATTCCAATATGTATAACCTGTTTGTTGAATTAGTAGTGCATTAACACTCCAAAAAGGATGATTTCTGTGCACAAAGATTCATGGAATTTTGATGAATCAGAGGATGGTGGGTTAGGAGATATACCAAGGTCAATTCTTCATTAAGAGTAAAAGAAGACTCATATGTGCAAAAATAGGCAAGAGATGCATAGTAAAACCCTAGAAATGCAAAAACAGTTTGCAAAACGTAACCCAATGCTGTATTATACCTTATATTTGAGTTGTGCAAGTGGATGTGGATGTGGTTTATCATAGTATACTTGCTCAAATGGTGGTTGTGCAAAAGAGACAGAGTTTTACATGTAATTTTCAAGGTATAAACTGTACTAAGTGACTAAATGAAAATGCACACACAAGCTTCCCTGCAGCTCCAAAAGTTTTTTTATATGTTTTAAGACGGAGTTACATAAATGGTAAATTTATGTATGCATATAAAGTTTAATTGAAGAACATGAGAGGTTGCTTTCATGAACTTAGAGTTGGGATTTCATGTAAATTTGAAGGGAAAAATACCTCATCCTCAAATGCACGTCCTAGTCTCCAATTTGAGCCAACTTCGGTGGCGCATCTTTCATAAGCTATAGTTTGTGATTTCACACCTATATATAAACTTATATTTCCATTTTAAGACATAAACCTACCTGATGTGCATAAATGATAGAAATTCTATTGTAAAACCAAAGTGCCAAATTTCTAAAGTTGGCTATATTAAACTTCATGCCCAAAGTTGGTTGAGGATCAATAATTTAGGATTTAATTTGTAAATTGATCATTCCAATATGTATAACCTGTTTGTACAATTACTAGTACATTTACACTCCAAAAAGGATGTTTTTTTGTGCACAATGATTCATGGCATTTTGATGAATCAAATAATGGTGGGTTAGGAGATAAACCAAGGTTTGTTTTGCATTAAGAGTCATAAAATAGTCTTCTGTGCAAAAATAGGTAAGAGATGCATAGTAAAACCTTGTAAATGCAAAAACTATTTGTAAAAAGTAACCCAATGTTGTAAAATACCTTAGATTTGAGTTGTGCAAGTTTCCAGGGATGTGGTTTATCATAGTAGACTTGCTCATGTTGTTTATTTTGCAATTGCAAGTTTAAAAAAGGTGGGTTTGCAAAAGAGACAAAGTTTTCCTTGTAATTTGTAAGGTATAAACTGTACTAAGGTGAATAAATGAAAATGCATGCCCAAGCTTCCTTGTAGCTCCAAAAGTTGTTTTATAAGTTTTAATTAGATGGAGTTACATAAATGGTAAATTTACTTATTCTTATAAAGTTCAATTGAATAACAGGAGAGGTTGCTTTCATGCGCCTAGATTTGGGATTTCATGTAAATTTGAAGGGAAAACTGCATCAGCCTCAAATGCACGTCCTAGTCTCAAATTTGAGCCAACTTTGGTGGTTCATCTTGCATAACCTGCAGTTTGTGATTTCACACCTGTCTATAAACTTATATTGGCATTTTGAGACATAAACCTACTTGGTGTGTATAAAGGATAAAAATTGCATTGTAAAACCAAAGTGCCAAATTAGTAAAGTTGGTTATATTAAACTACACGCCCAAAGTTGGATAAGGATCCATAATTTAAAATTTAATTTGTAAATTGATCGTTCCAATATGTACAAACTGCTTATACAATTAGTTGTGCATTTACACTCCAAAAATGATGATTTATATAAATAAGATTCATAGAATTTTTATGAATCATAGGATGGCGAGTTAGGAAATAAACCAAAGTAAGTTTTGCATTAAAAGTCATAAAATATTCTTCAATGCAAAAATAGGAAATAGATGCATAGTAAAACCCTGGAAATGCAAAAAATGTTTGTAAAAAGTAAACCAATGTTGTATTATACCTTAGATTTTAGTTGTGCAAGTTGTTGGGGATGTGTTTTTATCATAGTAGACCTGATCAAGTTGTTTATTTTGCAATTGCAAGTTTAAAAAGGGTGGATGTATAAAAGAGGAAAAGTTTTTCTTGTAATTTGCAAGGTACAATTTGTAGAAGGTGACTAAATAAAAATGCACGCCCAAGCTTTCTTACAACTCCAAAATTTGTTTTATGAGTTCTAATTAGATGGAGTTACACAAATGGTAAATTTAACTATGCTTCTAAAATTCAATTGAAGAACATGAGAGGTTGCTTTCTTGCACCTAGAATTAAGATTTCATGTAAATTTGAACGACAAATTGCTTTAGCCTCAAATGCATGCCCTAGTATCCAATTTGAGACAACTTTGTTGGTTCATCTTGCATAAGATGTAGTTTGTGATTTCACACTTGTCTATAAACTTCTATTGGAGTTTTGAGACATAATCCTTCCTCATGTGCATAAAGTATAGAAATTGCATTGTAAAAGCAAAGTGCCAAATTGATAAAGTTGACTATATTAATCTGCATTCCTAAAGTTGGATAAGGATCAATAATTTAGGATTTAATTTGTAAATTGATCATTCCAATATGTATGAGATATCTGTACAATTAGTAGTTCATTTACACTCCAAAAGGATGATTTCTATGAAAAAAGATTCATGGAATTTTGATGAGTCAGAGGATGGTGGGTTAGAAGATAAACCAAGGTCATTTTTTCAGTACGAGTCATAGAAGAATCTTCTATGCAAAAATAGGCAAGAGATGCATAGTAAAACCCTAGAAATACAAAAAATGTTCATAAAAACTAACCCAATGTTGTATTATATCTTAAATTTTAGTTGTGCAAGTTTTTGGGGATGTTGTTTATCATAGTATACTTTCTCATGTTTTTTAATTTTTCAATTGCAAGTTTAAAAAGGGCGGTTGTGCAAAAGAGGCAATGTTTTCCTTGTAATTTGCAAGGTATAAACTGTGCTAGGTGACGAAATGAAAATGAATGCCCAAGCTTCCCTGTAGCTGTAAAAGTTGTTTTATAAGTATTAATTAGATGGAGTTACATAAATTGTAAATTTACCTATGCATCTAAATTTCAATTGAAGAACCGAAGAGGTTGCTTTCATGCACCTAGAATTGAGATTTCATGTAAATTTGAAGGAAAAAATGTTTGAGCCTCAAATGCATGCCCTAATCTCCAATTTGAGCCATCTTTGGGGGTTCATATTGCATATGATTTAGTTTGTGATTTAACACCTATCTATAAACTTATATTGGAATTTGGATATATAAACCTACCCAATGTGCATAAATGATAGAAATTGCATTGTAAAACGAAAGTGCCAAATTGGTAAAGTTGGCTATATTAAACCGCACACACAAAATTGGATAAGGATCAATAATTTAGGATTTAATTTGTGAATTTATCATTCCAATATGTATAACCTATTTGTACAATTAATAGTTCATTTACACTCCAAAAATGATGATTTCTATGTACAAAGATTCATGGAATTTTGATGAATCAGAGGATGGTGGGTTAGGAGATAAATAAAGGTTAGGTTTTCTTTAAGATTCATAAAAGACTCTTCTGTGAAAAATTAGGCAATATATGCATAGTAAAACCATAGAAATGTAAAAATCGTTTGTAAAAAGTAACCCAATGTTGTATTATACTTTAGGTTTGAGTTGTGCAAGTTGTCGAGGATGTGGTTTATCATAGTAGACCTGCTCATGTTGTTTATTTTTTAATTTCAAGTTTAAAAAGGGTGGTTGTGCAAAAGAGACAAAATTTTCCTTGTAATTTAAAAGGTATAGACTGTACTAGGTGACTAAATGAAAATGCATGCCCAAGCTTCCCTGTAGCTCCAAAAGTTGTTTTATAATTTTTAATTAGACAGAGTTACATAAATGGTAAATTTACCTATGCATCTAAAGTTTAATTGAAGAACAAAAGAGGTTGCTTTCATGCACCTAGAATTGGTATTTCATGTAAATTTGAAGGGAAAGCTACGTCAACCTCAAACGTACGCCGCCCTAGTCTCCAATTTGAGCCAACTTTGGTGGTTTATCTTGGATAATATGTAGTTTGTGATTTCACACCTGTCTATAAACTGATATTGGAATTTTGAGACATAAACCTACTTTGTGTGCATAAAGGATACAAATTGCATTGTAAAACCAAAGTGCCAAATTGGTAAAGTTGGCTATATTAAACTACACGCACAAAGTTGACTAAGGATCAATAATTGATGATTTAATTTGTAAACAGATCATTCCAATAACCTGTTTGTACAATTAGTAGTGCATTTACACTCCAAAAAGGATGATTTCTATGCACAACGATTCATGGAATTTTGATGAATCAGAGGATGGTCGTTTAGGAGATAAACCAAGGTATTTTTTGCATTAAGAGTCATAAAATAATATTCTGTACAAAATAAGAAAGAGATGCATCGTAAAATTGTGGAAATGCAAATACTATTTGTAAAAAGTAACCTAATATTGTATTATACCTTAGATTTGAGTTGTGCAAGTTGTTGGGGATGTGGTTTATCATAGTGGACCCACTCATGTTGTTTATTTTTGCAACTGCAAGTTTAAAAAGGCTAACTATGCAAAAGAAGAAATGTTTGCATTGTAATTTGCAAGGTATAAACTGTACTAGGTGACTAAATGAAAATGCTTGCCCAAGGTTCCATCTAGCTCCAAAAGTTTTTTTATAAGTTTTAATTAGATGGAGTTACATGTATGTTAAATTTACCTATGCATCTAAAGTTCAATTGAAGAACATGAGAGGTTTCTTTCATGCACCTAGAATTGAGATTTCATGTAAATTTGAAGGGAAAACTACCTCAACCTCAAATACACGCCCTAGTCTCTAATTTGAGCCAACTTTGGTGGTTCATCTTGCATAAGCTGTAGTTTTTGATTTCACACATGTCTACAAATTTATATTGTCATTTTGAGACATAAGCATACTTGGTGTGCTTAAAGGATAATAATTTCATTGTAAAACTAAAATACCGAATGGGTAAAGTGAGGGGATCCAACATAGGAAACACTAGTCCAACAACACACATAATATGTTATTCCAATAGATAAATATATCTATATAGACCATAATGCTCAAGATGTACTCAATGTATATGATCCTAAGATTGAATTGCATATGCCTCTATGCTAATTCAGGTCGATAGTATTTATCATCATGCTACCATCCTTCTTTTCAATGTTTGGATAATAGAAATAACTCAACTCAATGTACCTTCAACTGTAATCACCATAAGTATATATTAAATATTCTACTACAACTTTCATTACAAGACATTACTCATAAATATGTATGTACTCTTCCCAAGTGACTGTAATGACATGAATGAAGCTTCAATGGTAGTCATCATGTAAATCACAATGCCTTCACTAGTTTCAAGTTCTTATGATCAAATCCAATTTGACTTATACAGCATTATTTGAACCACATAAGTGATAGAAATTTCTTAATTCAATTAACACCATTTATTAAATCTACATTTGAGGCATTTAGTTTAATGACATGTGATAGGAAAACAAATCCATAAAATCCAATGCTTTGAACCTAGGAATTCCCATGCAATATTAACTCACAATATCCCAAACAAGGTAGAGAGGAATTAAATAATTTAGGTTCTAATTTAGTGGCACAAATTACCAGTCAACTCTCTGCCAAAATGTTAAGAAAATTTTTGTCTTCCCAACAACTGAATCATACGACCTTAGGGAATCAATGATAGATTGATGCCATGCTAGTATGGCCTCTATGCCCCATGTACAATCTTTAGGGGAGATGGAACATCTTGTGTGCAACCATGGACAAGCAAAGAACTTGTTGTGTCTTCGCTCAACAGTCAATAAGCTTGAGAACAAGAATTAGAAATTAGACATATTATGCAATAGCTTAGTAATAGTAGCCATAGATCTACAATATCAGAATAAAAATGAATGGTGGTGAATAAAAAGTTGTTGAAAATATTTATTTTCTAAAGAAGAAAGGAATTATGAAGTAAATCTACAAAGCTATAACAAATATTGAATTTTCCCACCAATTAAAATAACTAGGCAACCATTGAAATACATAATATTAATTGGAAAATGGATTTTTGAGTGAAGATAACATAAATACAATGGGGAATTGTTCATTTTAACCATAAATTCAACTATAGGCATCATATTAAGATTATCCAAGAAAAACAATAATTCACACTCAATATTTTCTTCTTGCCATTCTTAACTATCACCATTCACAACTAAAAAAAAAACATTAAAAAAAACAAGAGCATCATTCAACACATATGAATTACTCCACATCCACAGAGAAATCCATGCCCAAATCAATGTAGTTACCCTTGAACCCAAATGGGAAAACCAATTTTAAATGGTTGCTCAATTTTCACTTTAAATGTTTTAAGAAGTAAAAAAAATAATACAAGTATTAAAAACATATAATTTTCCTACATAAATTTACATGACTTCAATAGAAAATTCATGATTTTCCCAAGAGTAGTTGCTATTAACTATTCATCCACATGCAGTAGTGCATATTCCCCAAAAAATTGGGATGCATAATCATTGATTTGGAATTTGTTTTAAGAAAACCTACTTATATGTTCATGGAAAGTGTTTATATTTAAGTGAAAAAAATAAGTGTATGCATAACTATAATAATAAATTATGATACAATTTTTTTATTTTCAATGAAAATATAAAAATTGTAGCGTAAATTTCTTCAAAACAAATAAAATATAGCCAAATTGGTGAAATTTCACTTAAAAAGGAACATTGGATCAAATCAATGAATGTAGTATTGATCGCTGCAAGAAATCTCCCAGAACATCTTGATTCCTCAACAACCCTCAACAATTGATCATTCCAATATTTATAACCTGTTTGTACAATTAGTAGTGCATTTAGACTCCAAAAATGATTATTTATATGTAGAAAGATTCACAACATTATGATGAATCATAGGATGGTGGGTTATGAGGAAAACCAATGTAAGTTTTTAATTTTCATTCATAAAATACTCTGTTGTGCAAAAAATACTCTTATTACAAATTCTTTTTTCTCATTAGAATCTAAAATTCCTTACAAAAACTAAGCATAGTATAAAATATCTATGAGTGGAAATATGAAATTTTGCATTGGCTTAAGTACATTGAAAACAAGAAATTATAAACAAAATATCTTGCTAACATATTTTTCACATGAATATTTCTTGTAATTATCCTTTAGATAAAAATAACACACATTGGTCAAATAAGAAATGAGTCATTAAATTAACAATATAAGTTATTTATATTAAAAATGAGATATACAAAGTATTAGTCTAAAATCCCAGAATGATCAAAATTACAAAATATGTCTAAATCGCATCCTCATACACAACACTTAAACTTAATACGACTAATATGTAATGATTAAAATGAGAGAGATTAGAAAACATGTCTAAATCACATCCTCATACACAACAATTAAACTTAATACGACTAATATGTAATGATTAAACTGAGA
>JASDQU010101030.1:83885-98467 GCA_032191745.1 Picea mariana
ATTTTAAGGATGGAAATTTATATTAAAATGTAGAAACATCAACTAATATTACTAGTCCTTAATATGAAAAATGTAAAATGATTGGCGATAGTTTTTTAAAAATATTCAAATTTCTAAGGATTTTATATTGTTTCTTTAAAATTTTGGCGATTTTTAAGGTAAAATAATTATATTCTATGGAATTTGGGCGAATCGTTTTTAGAGAAAATGGAAAATAACGAATCTTTTTTTGGGAAAAACCATGGAAAATTATCCCATTTGCGAAATTTAGCCCCTAAAATCATCTATGGGGGGGTGAATCAGTGTAGGGCTCTTTTTCACTTCCTTTCACAAAAAATCCTTAGTTAGTAATCACAACTTACTCAACGCTTATTACTGTCAATTTATAACCAGTTGTATGTAAACATATATCAACAACAAACATCATCAATAAGCCATCACCACAAGGAACACAAGATGTATGTACAATTTTCCTTTTATTATGGGCTACAATCCTTGGGGTTTTATTAGCAACAACTGAATAGAGTAACAACTCCACAAGAGCACCAACTCTGCAATGCAAGACTCAACTTACATAACTCAACACCAACTGAGAAGAGGATTCAATCCTCAACATATACCAATATGTCAACATGTACGCAACCTGTTAGTAGTGCAGTACACGTATGTACGCGCCCTACCAGTAGTATAACCTGAATATGTATGCGACCTATCTGTACTACAGCCTGTGTATGCCTCCTGAACAACTAGGGTTTTCTCTCCTTGAAAAAATTAGATCCTTTGCAGCCTTCAGTCACATCCACTTATGCCTCTCACTTTCCAATCTATACAATAACAAATCACAACACATCTATGCTCTCCAACAACTTACTCATGCTACTCAACCATACAATATGAATTCTACTTAATCATGTATAAGTAACCAATATACTATGACAACCATATCAGTACCGAAACATAAGAGTGCTGCTCACTCTATCAATCAACCAACATAAACCATACCATAACAACCATACCAAGAATTCCTTACACATTCACCATACCATAAGCACAAGTATCCATCAAAAAAATCATGTAACCATACCAGAACTTATATGGTAGATTTGAGCCCATAGAATGGAGATCTGGAACTTGCTTCAGACTTCAAGGACCTATCACAAGCTCTTACTCAAGTCTTGATGACTCTCTCCAATTGTACATGCTCTGACCTTCTTCAGCCCGTGTGTGTACGCGCTCTAGCTCATTGCTGCCTGCATAGTACACACTCTGGATCACTGTAGCCCACGTACTGCTTCAAAAACTAGGGTTTTTGAACTTCTGAAACTTTCACCATTAAGATCTCAGGCTTACGAAAACTTTGATGCATCCATGAGAACTTGCAATAACTCCCTCACTAAGAATAGATCTTCAATATATGCTCAAGAGATGTGCCCAAAGAAGAGACCCTTGCTCTCTTATTTATACTCTCCAAGTATCTTCCTTTAGAAGGATCCACTTAGCCACTTTGTCCACATATCCACTTTATCCACATAACCATTTTTTCCACATAACCACCTTTATCCAACTTTTTCCACTTAGCCATTTTGTTCACATGGCCACTTGTCCATTTAAGCCTCTTCCTTTATTTTAGGGTTAACCCACTTATAACCACTTTCCATAATTAGAAAAATCTCCATTAACTTTATTATTTAAATAATCCTCTTTGACTTCGTCACTTCACTTTATTATTTAAATAATTTCTTCTTTGTAAACACTTTGACTTCTTTGACCTTTTGGGGCTTCCAACCAACACATGAGGGTCCTCCAACTTCACAAGGCCATAACTCTCAAATCGTGAGGAGTTATGTGACATTCCACATACCACTAGAAATGGCATGAAAAACACTATTCATCTAGGATAGTTTCACTGACAAATTCACTGATATTTATCTCATTATTCCATAATTAATCTTGGGTTCTCTAACCATACTTCTACGATAAATCAACCACAAAACGTCTTCTCGTGAGGGATTTCACCATAAGGGGACCACTTTGGAGTTCATTCATTTGTACTTCCTTTCAACCATGACCAACAAATAATGAGTCATCTTTACATCAATCCAACTGGAATAACCCATGACAACACATCACTGTGACAATGTCCCTTTTTCATTGATTCCATGCATGACCACATGATCCAACAATCAATACATTAATGAATCAATACATATATGCATCATATATCAATGGCATCACATAGATCCATATTTATCTATGCATGGAATCATATATCAATGACAACACATTGATCCATCTTCACCTATGCACCAATCATATGTGCATCATATATCAATGAATTCATTTGACATCAATCCATTGACGATAATGAAAATACATAATACATCAATATAATATGAGAAGACATTGTTCCCTTGAAATCAATCCCTTTACATCAATGAAAACATGACATCAATGACAACATGATCCAACAATCTCCCCTTTTGGAATTGATGGCAATACCAACATTTATGTCAACATCAATCATTGATGGAATTATGTAGACATGGCATTTCTCTTCATCAAAAGTCATCACAATCACATCAATGTGACTATCTCTCCCCCTTTGACATCAATGGAAAATAGTAGTTCTCTCCTTGGGGCTGCTCCCCTTGCTTGGATGCTTTGATCTTCGTTTGAATAATATCTCCCCTTTTGAACAAGGGATATCACTCTGATGTAATGCTAAAGATATATCTCTCATGATCCCCCTATGATCATCTCTCCCCTTGGAACCATGCCTCTATTCTCTTTCTCCAAGTATTTACCTTTGCATCTGATAAATCTCTCCTCTTGGAATTATGGGGAGAAGAATGACTCCCCCTGTGGGTATGTCTCCCCCTATATTCTATGCAATATGAACAATATGCTACCACTGCAATATGCTTCTGCTGCAAATGATACTGCTCAACTGGAACATAGATCAAATGCTTAAGAATGATTCTCTCTTCCTATGAAGATCCTTGGACCTGTCCATGCATTAGACTCGTGCTATACCATACATCATGAAGAAAAATATATGACAAAAATGAATAGAGAATCATGAACAAAACATCAGCCATGTACATCTTGTGCCATATTGTGTGCCAACCATGCACAACACCCATGCACATCAACCATGTACATCAATACCATAAGATATCATCAATGGAGTGTATCAACCATATGCCTCTACCAACATGCCAACCATGTGCCTCAAACAACTATCATATCACTCATGATATGCCTCTACCATGAACCAAGTGCCACAACCATGTATCTCAACCATCAAGCATCATAACAAGTGTCTCAACTATATCATCCCATACATCATGTACCACAGTATATGCTAAACAAGTAACACCAATGATGTACTTTAGCCAAGTACTATCACCCACAAACATATACCATCTATCATTGCACTAAACATGTATCACCACTTGTACCAAGCAAGTGCATCTCAACAAGGTGAAATGCAATCAAGATGTGTTCCCATACATGTATGTCATATCAACCATATACATGTGACAATCATACTGCAAGCAGGTGCCTATAAAAATGTACCAAAAGTGTACCAATCACACATCAAACTATGACTAATCAATGATGTACAACATAACCACCTCATCAACTCATCAACTACATGTCCCAATATTTAGCTCAACCATGTGCCAAATCCATGCACCAAGATATCCAACAAATATGCCTCTAATGATACATCATAAGATATATCAATGGAACTCAAATATGTACTAGCCATGTACCCTAACAAATCTGCCTCAACCTCCATTCACCACAACAAATACTAAGCATTCAAAAATACATGTACTAGAAGTGTGCCTCAATAGATCAATGATATCTCTAGCTAGCATCATCATGATATATCTCATAACCAAAGTTTTATAACTTTACTGTCACAACCATCATTGTTTCTCAACAGAAAAAGGCTTCAATCCATACTCTAGAGTTTGTATAATGCAACAAGTATAGACTTTCAACACTCAACCATATGCCATCACCATACATACATCGATTATGTATGCCAACATACAATCATGAAAACCTGCACCAAACCATGTCAGACCCTGCAACACAGAGTTATACCATCACACCAAGCTGCAACTTATTTGCATAGCCTACTTTCCAATGCTTTTACCACATGCACGCGGCCTACTATATAGACATCTCGCGTATGTACACAACCTATTCATAGGTTAGCTCGTGTATGTATGTGACTGTTATCAATGTAACCTATGTATTCTTCTGAAGAAGTCAAGCTTGAGCTTGCCTTAGGGCTGCCATTCTGTTCTGATTGTTCAGTCTTCTTCACCCACTTCTAAAGGTGTCCCAGCTTCTCAGAACTTGAGCTATGAGCTTCCATCTTCCCAACATTGTATTCCTTTATAAAATCACGTGTTCTTCTAGTCATACTATATGAAACACTCCTCATGGATTGTCTTCTTGTGTTCTACCAATCCTGGGATTTGTGACCAAATCCACTACAACTGTAGCATCTCATGGTGTGACAATGAGAAGCAATGTGTTCTACTTGATTACATCTCCAACACCTTAGGGTGTTATGAAATATTTCATTATATATCCTTGCATAATATCTGCATTCCAAATCTTTGTGACCATATTCATTACATTAGTAACAATGACCATGAAAAACATTTTCATACCTTTTCTTTGGTGTCCATCTTGAAGGTGTCTCTCTTTTGAATTTGCTTTGAGTTGAAAAAATTGCTTCTTGATTTCTTCCTTGCTTTGTTCTTTTGAAAGTTTCCTTGCCTTGTGTAGATGGTTGACTTGCAACATTATTTCCATCTTTTGAGTATGAGGGACTTACCTCAAGCTTCTTTGAGGTGCTTGCTTGTTGTATCCAAGACCTGAATTATCATTTGGTGATATTTGACTATCCAAGATTTCATTCAAGATTGTTGAGCTATTCAAGAATTTGTTTGACTTCTCTACTTTCTTTCTAAGATCAACAACTTCAACTTCCAACTTATGACATGACTCTTCCTTTTCATTTACTTGATTCTTTAATAGTTCCTCTACCCTTTTGGCTTCTTCAATTTGGGTTTTGAGATGGATATTAATTTCAAGACTTTTTCTAATCTCATCATCTATCTTCTTATTTTCTTCTATTTCATTCTTTAGTCTTTTGATCTCTTCTTCTTTTTCTTCTAATTCAGACCTTTTACATTCTTCTTGTTCCTTGAGCATTTTCTTTAGTTTCAAAATATTCTTTTGATTCTTTTCAAGAAACGTTTTGGTGTTCTCAGAAAGATAGCTATAGTCTATATAACTATGGTCATAGTTGTATTCATATAGACCCCAGTCAACTTTATTTTTAATCTTTGAGAGTTCTTCTTCTAGTTCTTCCATGGGATGACTGTCATTCGATTCTACACAAACTATTTCTAGATGTTCTTCTTCACTTGTAAAGAAACATTCAACTTCATCAGATTTAGAGTTATTGCAATCATAGGATTTTGGATATTCTTTACCTTCATTATTCATTATGGAGTTGTCTTTAGTGTCTTCCTTCTTTCCTTGGTATGTCTTTTYTAGCTTTAGCCGTAGATCCTTGTCGGAATTGCATTGTCCCATGCTTTCTTTTATAGAACTTGAGAGTCCATTGAAAATGGTGTTGAGAGACAATGCATCATTCTTCTTTTCTTCCTTTAGAGAAGCAAGCTTTGACTTATTCTTCAAGGGAACTGATCCACCAATAGTTRATTTCCAAACACCTCCTCCTTTTTCTTTTAAGTACTCTTTCATTTATATTCTCCATGCTGAATAATTTTCCTCATCAAGGATTGGAACCTCATCATCCATTTGTGTCCATGGATCTCCTCCAAGATTGTTAAGGATTTATAGTGAAGGCCAACTTTGATACCAATAGTTGGACACACCGATCACACTGAGAGGGGGGCGGGTGAATCAATGTAGGGATGTTTTTCACTTCCTTTCACAAAAACTCCTTAGTTAGTAATCACAATTTACTGAACACTTATTATTGTCAATTTATAACCAATTGTATGTAAACATATATCAACAAAAATATCATCAAAAAGCCATCACCACAAGGAACACACAAAACACAAGATGTATGCACAATTTTATTTTTATTATGTACTACAATCCTTGGGGTTTTATCAACAACAATTGAATAGAGTAATAACTCCACAAGAGAAACAACTCTACAATGCAAGACTTATCTTACAAAACTCAACACCAATTGAGAAGAGGATTCAATCCTCAACAGATACCAATCTGTCAATAGGTACACGACCTGTTAGTAGTGCAACACGTGTATGTACACTCCCTACCTTTAGTACAACCCGTGTATGTATGAGGCCTATCTGTATTGTAGCCTGTGTATGCCTCCTAAACAACTAGGGTTTTCTCTCCTAGAAAAACTCAGATCTTATGCAGCCTTCAATCAGATCCACTTCTACCTCTCACTGTCCAATCTGTACCGTAACCAATCACAACACATCTATGCTCTCCAACAACTTACTCATGCTCCTTAACCATACAATATGAATGCTACTTAATCATGTATAAGCAACCAATATACTATGACAACCATATCAACACTAAAACATAAGAGTGCTGCTCACTCTATCAATCAACCAACATAAACCACATAATAACAACCATACCAAGAGTGCCTTAAGCATTCACCATACCATAAGCACAAGTATCCATAAAAAAAATCATGTAACCATACCATAACTTGTATGTAAGATCTGAGCCCATAGAATGAAGATATGGGACTTTCTTAAGACTTCAAGGACCTGGCACAAGCTCTTACTCAAGTCTCGATGACTCTCTCCAACTGTACGCACTCTAACCTTCTTCAGCCCTCATGTGTACGCACTTTGGCTCACTACTTCCCGTGTATGTACACGCTCTGGATCACTGCAACCTGCATACTCCTTCAGAAACTAGGGTTTCTGAACTTCCAAATTTTTCACCGTCAAGATCTCAGACTTATGAAAACTTTGATGCATCCATGAGAACTTGCAATAACTCCCTCACTCAGAATAGATCTTCAATATATGCTCAAGACATGTGCCCAAACAAGAGACCCTTGCTCTCTTATTTATACTCTCCAAGTATCTTCCTTTAGAAGGATCCACTTAGCCACTTTGTCCACATATCCACTTTATCCACATAACCACTTTGTCCACATAGCCACCGTTATCCAACTTTGTCCACTTAGCCATTTTGTTCACATGGCCACTTGTCCATTTAACCCTCTTCCTTTCTTTTATGGTTAACCCACTTATAACCACTTTCCATAATTAGAAAGTTCTCCATTAACTTTATTATTTAGATAGTCCTCTTTGACTTCAACACTTCACTTTATTATTTAAATAATTTCTTCTTTGTAAACACTTTGACTTCTTTGACCTTTTGGGGCTTCCAACCAACACATGAGGGTCCTCCAACTTCACAAGGTCATAAATCTCAAATCGTGAGGAGTTATATGATGTTCCACATACCACCGGAAATGGCATGACAAGCACTATCCATCTAGGATAGTTTCACTGACAAATTGTCTAATATTCATCCCATTATTCCATAATTAATATTGGGTTCTCTAACCATACTTCTAGGATAACTCAACCACAAAGCGTCTTCCCGTGAGGGATTTCACCATAAGGGGACCACTTTGGAGTTCATCCATTTTTACTTCCTATCAACCATGACAAGACAATAATGAATCATCTTTACATCAATCCAACTGGAATAAGCCATGACACCACATCACTATGACATTGTCCTCATTGATTACATGCATGACCACATGATCCAGTGATCAATACATTAATGCAGCAATCCATCTATGCATCATATATAAATGACAACACATTGATCCATATTCATTATCCATGACATCATATATCAATGAAAACACATTGATCCATCTTCATTTATGCATCAATCATCTATGCATGATATATCAATGACTTCACTTGAAATCAATCCATTGACGATAATGACAATACATACTACATAAATATACTATGATAAGACATTGTTCCTTTGACATCAATCCTTTGACACCAATGACAACATGATCCAACACCGATAGCACAAATTTTCAAAACAAGGTAAAAAATCTGACCGCCCAAAAAAGGAGAACTTTGTAGAGTTCTCGTTAAGTTGGTAACTCTGTTTTTATTGGAAAATTGATCTGCTAATGTGTTTTTTTCTTGTAGAACATGGTAAAACGTCACAATGGAAATAGGGATTATAGATTTCCTAATCCTTACAAATACATAATCCAACCCGATATCAATAATATTAGTGGCTAAGATAATGTGCCTAATAATATTATGTAATACCCCACCACTATAAAACTTTGTGGATGAAGAATGATAATTAGTTTCTAGCCTTGCATAAGTGTGTATGCTTAAGCCCAATTGTTAGTGGATATTCCTAGACTCCATGAAAATGTATATACAATTGTACCTCTAGGGTTTATGATAACCCTTCCCACACCTACCACCCCAAACAATATAGTTATTAATTGTTATTCATTATCCAATTGAATAACATAAGATAAAAACATGTGGAAATCATGATATTTTCAAAATTCTAAACGAAACATGCTGAAATTTTCCCTACGTTGGCACCTAGGTATATTTTAATCTAGTGATTTCCTTACTGTAAATCAAAATACTAGCTCATAAAACAAAATAAAATTGTTGGAACAATCAACTCAAATAAATATAGTGGAAGCAATACTGGAAACCAAAAATCAATCTCATACAAAATACACAAAGATATTTTGCCCATCAACTAAGATTATCATTCAAATAAATTCAAAGCTTACAAAGGCTCCCTTACTAGGAAAATGGCCCATAGAGAAATACAACAAAACTTAAGACAACACCTACAAACCTTATCAATTTCCTATGTCATTGTATGACCTTGTACTTCACACTTCCCGAGATTTACACACCTTTCCTTAAGAAAACCCACGTATACACACTTGTCTCCACTGAAACCTGTGTACACCCACTCAAAGGCTATACAAAAAACTCTGTAGAATGCAACCCTACTATTGTGGTTCCAATCTGTTGAAACCCACTTGCACTTGCCTTTGTTCTCTCTACTCCCTGACCTCATATCTAGATGAAATTCCTTCTGCACCTATCCAATATCTCCTTGTGAAAAATTCCTTCTCTTCTCCTTCATCCTAGCCTTGATTTTATAATCTTGAGCTATGACCTACCCCTAATCTCCAAAGTGATTGATGGATAAGATTAATTCTCACCTCACTTGAGATCAATAGATAAGATTTATTTCATTAGTGATAATTAAAGAATTTCTTTAAATAAACTCAACTAATTAATAAAAGAGCTTAACTTTAATAATTCCTTTAATTTGGACGACTTCCACATGTCTAGACACTTAGACATGTGTAGAAGTACCTGTTTGATGCTACAAACATCAACACTCACTCTTAGCAAGGAATGTATTCTACACCACTCCATTTGTTTCCCTGAAAAACACAAACTTCCCTTTAACCAAGGGTTTGGTCAAAATATATGCGTGGAAACATACTGAAGCTTGACTGCTCCCTTTTGGATCTTGTCTCACATGAAGTGATAAGTGATCTCAATATGCTTGGACCTGTCATGGAATATTGGATTCTCAAAGAGTTCGATACAACTTTGATTATCACAGTATATCACTATAGGATCCAACTCCTGATCAAATAACCCTGTAACCAATTTATGAAACCAAATTATTTCACAACTATCCATACTCACTTCCATATACTCTACCTCTGCTAAACTAATTGCTACAAAATTCTACTTCCTATTGAACCATGTAAGAAATGTTGATCCCAAGTTGAAGCAACACCCCAAGGTGCTCTTTTTATTTACTTCACTCCCTTCCCAATTTGATTCTGAATATCTTTGTATCCTTACTCCATCAACTCCAATATACTTCAATCCATACTCCACTATACCTCTCAAGTACCCAAGGAGATGATTCATTGCTATCGAATGCACCTTCCTCGTATCCACTATGAATTGAATGAAGGTGTTCTTAGTAAAACATATATCCAACCTGGTATTGACCAAATAAATCAAGGAACCTATCAACTACCTTTATATCTTGGGACCCAACAAATCTGAATATGAAGTGACAACCTTCTTCAGGTTGGTAACCATAGGTGTAGCCATCGGTCTACAATCCTCCATCCTAAATATCCTCAAGATATCTACTATGTACTTCTCTTAATCAAGGAACATCTCTCCAAATATCTTCGCTAACTCTAACCCCAATAAATAATGCTTCAAGCCAATGTATTTCATCTCGAAGTCAGTAGCCAAATCTTCTTTGCACCGTGAAATAAGCTCCTCCGCACCTGTGAGAAAAAAATCATATATGTACATAACCGATATGAGTGGATCAGACCCAACAAGTATGAAGTACAAGTTAGAATCCACCTCACTCTTGGTAAATCCCATACTCTGCAAGCATCTGTCAATCATGGAATACCATGCCCTAGGTGCCCGTTTGAGTCTCTATAATGATTTCTTAATCCTACACACATGAGACTCCATCCCATGTACCTCAAATCTCTTAGGTTTCTCTATATATACTTCTTCCTCAACGATCCCATTGAGGAAAGTTTTCTTCACATCCATCTAATGAATCATCCACGTCAAAAATGTATAGAAATAACAACTCGAATAGAATCATACCTAGAAAATTGAGCAAATTTATCATCATATTTCTCTCCATATCTCTAGGAGAACCCTCTCTCCATGAACTTATTTATGATACCATTTTCAACATGAGTGATCTTGTAGATCCACTTGGAAATCATAATTGACTTCCCCTCCTATCTTGGTACTATGTCCAAAACATCATTCCTTTTAATAGAGGTGTACTCCTCGACCATGGAATCCCACCAAACCTACTGATCTAATGCTTCCTAAAAAATGGAAGGCTTATCATCAATGATGCTACTCATAAGTTCCATATAGTTCAGAAACTTCCTCGGAGGCCTACTCTATTTGAATGCACTCCTAGGATCCTCAAAAACATTCCTCAATGTTTATAATAACCACTTAGGTCTCCTAACAAAACTATAAAGGGGTAATTTGACCTCCCCACATGAAGTATGACTCACTGAACTAGAATCTGCTAAGCATTGCTCATCCTTCGAAGCATGTTTCTCCTCATTCTCTGTCATTTCTAATGACTCCCGAGATTTCTTAGATTCCAATTTCCCCTTGAACTTAACATCTCTACTCAAAACTATCTTCCATTGTGATAGTATGAATATTCTATAAGCCTTTAGGTTTCAATGTACCCCACTAATATACCCTTTTGTCATGAAGGCTCTATATTTGTCCTCTTATCCATAGGAACATGGATGTAGAATAGACAACCAAAGGTTTTCAAATGTCCTATCTATGGCTTCACCCCTAAGAATGCCTCCTCCAGAGTCTTGTCCCATAATATCCTTTGAGGACTCCTGTTCTACACATATATTTTTCGTGTTACATGCCTCTTCCCAAAGAAACATATAAGGAAACTCCTAGTCATGTATCATAACACTCACATAAATGATGATGGACCGATTCTTTCTCTCCACAGCCCCATTATACTGAGGGATGTATGACACTGTCAAATCCCTCTTGATCCCTACTTCCTTGAATAAATACTTGAATTCATTATAGGTGTAATCCCCCCATTATCGAACCTCAAGACCTTGTTCTTCTTCCCTTTCTGATTCTCCACTTGAGCCTTGAAATCCTGAAATTGATGGAAGACCTCATCCTTCGAATTCATAAAGAAGATCCATGTTTTTCTAGAAAAGTCATCAATGAACATCACATAATATGCCACTCTCTTCATTGGTTCTATTTACATAGGCCCACTCACATTTGAATGTATAATATCCAATATCCCCTTAGACCTACTCTCGTTGCTTGGAAAATCATCGTTGGAATTCTTTCCAAGTGCACAACCTTTGCACACTCCCCGCTACTCAATAATAAAATCTAGAAGACCTATAAAAATCCCCCTCAGAATAAAAAATTACCTATAGTGTAGGTGTCCCAACTTCATGTGTCATAGCTCACATAGCATGTTACTATCATGTACCAAGGCCTGAACAAGCTTACCTTGCAACTTGTATAAAGTTCCCTCTCTAACCCTGATGACCATTGTTGTGTTAGGGATATCTTTATCAGGATGTATGAGTACCTTCCCTCTTTGAAAAGTAATGGAAAAACCCTTTTACTCCATAAATGAGACTGAGAGAAAGTTATTCTTTAGTCCTAGTACATAAAGCACATCATGGGCATCAAACAAACCTCTTGACACAAGCTGGAACAAAACTGTTCAATATCCCTTCACTGCATACTTGGCATCATCACTAAGATCCACATGGATCTTTGAGTTACTCTCCGTCAAACTACTAAATAAATCTCGTTCTTCAGTCACATGACGATATGCACCACTTTCCAAATACCATGCACTCCTAGTAGTTGTGCTGGTATAAAGGCAAGAAACTAATGAGAAATACTTCTCAAACTTCATTGCAAACTCATCTAGTTGCGTCTCTGCTAATGCTAATATCTACATATTTCCTCTTCCATTCTTCTTCTACAGAGACTAGGGTGCATAATGCCCATTATTATTACATGATAAGCACTTTATTTTAGTCAATTCCTTCTTCTTCCATGGATGCGATGTTCCTCCATCACTATTACCCTTCTTGCTAGAACCCTTTCCTTTTCCCTTCCTTGTATCATTGACAAGGGGCAAGTTCTTATCATTATTTCTCTGCTAGATTATTTTAGACTCTTCCCGAGTCTCTTCTTGGATGCAATAATCCCAAATCCTCTTCCAATCTAGGAGTTTTTCCCAAGTGCATAATCCATTGACAAATCATTCCCAAGACTTGGAAAAACCATTCGATACCACATTAATGAGATCTACATAATCTAATTTCTCCCTTATAGATACAAGCTGATCACATACCTAAGTGATATTGATGAAATAGTTGGTAACATTATCAAATCTAGACATCTACAAAGATCTAAGTTTATTTCTTAAGACCATCTTCCTATTCATGTTATTGCTCTGGAATAATATACCAAGGCATCACAAACATCTTTGGTTATATTCTTCTTAAATAAGCGAGGAATTAGAAGGCCCTTTACTAAATCCAATATTACCTACTCATCTTTAATCTCCTTCTTTTGGAGAACTGCCAAATATTATGGATCTGGCGATGGAACAATTACTTTTTCCACTAATTCCCAAAGGGAATACTCCTTAAATGCCAAAGTAACTCTTTCTTTCCAACATAGGAAATTGGATGGTCCATCCAATCTATCTTCAACTCTCAAACTTGTTGATGCCATCCCTTAGACTTGATACAATTCCCTAGAAATAACCTATTTCTAAAAATTCCCCTATATTAATCTATACAATCATGTACATGCCAGTCACCATTGAAACCCATGTATGTACACAATTTTCCTTAAGAAAGCCTGCATTCACCTCCATACAACTACAAACCCTAGTTCTGCTTCAATACAAGTATTTCCCTTAAATCCAATCTTTGATTTCTGATCGTTGGTTATGTATTTGCTACAATCTCCTTGCATATCTAATAGATCTATTGTCAACTGTTGTGGATATGAGATCGATCTTCCTCTCAGAGCATAGGCTCTGCTACCATGTTGAAATTTTCCCTACTCTGGCACCTAGGTATCTTGTTATCTCATGATTTCCTTACTGTAAATAAAATTAGTAGCTCATAAAACATAATACACTTGCTAGAATAATAAACTTAAATAAATATAGTGGGAGAAATACTTGAAACCAAAAATCTCATACAAAATACACAAATATATCCTACCCATCAACTAATTTTATCATTCAATAAATTCAAAGCTTAGAAAGGATCCCTTGCTAGGAAAATCCCCCCCAGAGAAATACATAAAACTTCAGACAACAACTACAAACTCTATTGATCTCTTGTGCCATTGTATGACCCTGTAATTTCACACTTCCCGAGATGTACGTGACTTTCATTATGAAAACCCACATATATACTCATGTCTCCATTGAAATCCACATACATGCACTCAAATACTGTATGAAAAAATCCATATGGCGTGACCCTGTTGTTGATGTTCCAATATGATGAAACCCACTTATGACTACCTTTGTTCTCTCTTCTCCTTGAATTGATCTGTTAAGGTCCTAACCCGCACATAGGTAGATCAATGTATTCAGATGTAATAAAGGTCAATATTAATAAGGCCTTTCAATAAAATAGAATAAGGCGGATGTAAGAAGACCTAATAGAAGCTTCTGATTCTAGAAGGATCTTCCTCTAGATGCTTCTCTTAATAGACATATTTAGTATAAATAACGGTTGAGGGTATGAAAACCCCAACTTGGAGATTATTGTAATAGAGCGCTGCTCAACTGGAGGCTGCCCCCTTGAAGTGGCTTGTGAACATTGTTTTCTGAATCAAAGTGCTATTTCAGTTGTT
>JASDQU010101030.1:98487-114546 GCA_032191745.1 Picea mariana
ATTTCCAAACACCTCCTCCTTTTTCTTTTAAGTACTCTTTCATTTATATTCTCCATGCTGAATAATTTTCCTCATCAAGGATTGGAACCTCATCATCCATTTGTGTCCATGGATCTCCTCCAAGATTGTTAAGGATTTATAGTGAAGGCCAACTTTGATACCAATAGTTGGACACACCGATCACACTGAGAGGGGGGCGGGTGAATCAATGTAGGGATGTTTTTCACTTCCTTTCACAAAAACTCCTTAGTTAGTAATCACAATTTACTGAACACTTATTATTGTCAATTTATAACCAATTGTATGTAAACATATATCAACAAAAATATCATCAAAAAGCCATCACCACAAGGAACACACAAAACACAAGATGTATGCACAATTTTATTTTTATTATGTACTACAATCCTTGGGGTTTTATCAACAACAATTGAATAGAGTAATAACTCCACAAGAGAAACAACTCTACAATGCAAGACTTATCTTACAAAACTCAACACCAATTGAGAAGAGGATTCAATCCTCAACAGATACCAATCTGTCAATAGGTACACGACCTGTTAGTAGTGCAACACGTGTATGTACACTCCCTACCTTTAGTACAACCCGTGTATGTATGAGGCCTATCTGTATTGTAGCCTGTGTATGCCTCCTAAACAACTAGGGTTTTCTCTCCTAGAAAAACTCAGATCTTATGCAGCCTTCAATCAGATCCACTTCTACCTCTCACTGTCCAATCTGTACCGTAACCAATCACAACACATCTATGCTCTCCAACAACTTACTCATGCTCCTTAACCATACAATATGAATGCTACTTAATCATGTATAAGCAACCAATATACTATGACAACCATATCAACACTAAAACATAAGAGTGCTGCTCACTCTATCAATCAACCAACATAAACCACATAATAACAACCATACCAAGAGTGCCTTAAGCATTCACCATACCATAAGCACAAGTATCCATAAAAAAAATCATGTAACCATACCATAACTTGTATGTAAGATCTGAGCCCATAGAATGAAGATATGGGACTTTCTTAAGACTTCAAGGACCTGGCACAAGCTCTTACTCAAGTCTCGATGACTCTCTCCAACTGTACGCACTCTAACCTTCTTCAGCCCTCATGTGTACGCACTTTGGCTCACTACTTCCCGTGTATGTACACGCTCTGGATCACTGCAACCTGCATACTCCTTCAGAAACTAGGGTTTCTGAACTTCCAAATTTTTCACCGTCAAGATCTCAGACTTATGAAAACTTTGATGCATCCATGAGAACTTGCAATAACTCCCTCACTCAGAATAGATCTTCAATATATGCTCAAGACATGTGCCCAAACAAGAGACCCTTGCTCTCTTATTTATACTCTCCAAGTATCTTCCTTTAGAAGGATCCACTTAGCCACTTTGTCCACATATCCACTTTATCCACATAACCACTTTGTCCACATAGCCACCGTTATCCAACTTTGTCCACTTAGCCATTTTGTTCACATGGCCACTTGTCCATTTAACCCTCTTCCTTTCTTTTATGGTTAACCCACTTATAACCACTTTCCATAATTAGAAAGTTCTCCATTAACTTTATTATTTAGATAGTCCTCTTTGACTTCAACACTTCACTTTATTATTTAAATAATTTCTTCTTTGTAAACACTTTGACTTCTTTGACCTTTTGGGGCTTCCAACCAACACATGAGGGTCCTCCAACTTCACAAGGTCATAAATCTCAAATCGTGAGGAGTTATATGATGTTCCACATACCACCGGAAATGGCATGACAAGCACTATCCATCTAGGATAGTTTCACTGACAAATTGTCTAATATTCATCCCATTATTCCATAATTAATATTGGGTTCTCTAACCATACTTCTAGGATAACTCAACCACAAAGCGTCTTCCCGTGAGGGATTTCACCATAAGGGGACCACTTTGGAGTTCATCCATTTTTACTTCCTATCAACCATGACAAGACAATAATGAATCATCTTTACATCAATCCAACTGGAATAAGCCATGACACCACATCACTATGACATTGTCCTCATTGATTACATGCATGACCACATGATCCAGTGATCAATACATTAATGCAGCAATCCATCTATGCATCATATATAAATGACAACACATTGATCCATATTCATTATCCATGACATCATATATCAATGAAAACACATTGATCCATCTTCATTTATGCATCAATCATCTATGCATGATATATCAATGACTTCACTTGAAATCAATCCATTGACGATAATGACAATACATACTACATAAATATACTATGATAAGACATTGTTCCTTTGACATCAATCCTTTGACACCAATGACAACATGATCCAACACCGATAGCACAAATTTTCAAAACAAGGTAAAAAATCTGACCGCCCAAAAAAGGAGAACTTTGTAGAGTTCTCGTTAAGTTGGTAACTCTGTTTTTATTGGAAAATTGATCTGCTAATGTGTTTTTTTCTTGTAGAACATGGTAAAACGTCACAATGGAAATAGGGATTATAGATTTCCTAATCCTTACAAATACATAATCCAACCCGATATCAATAATATTAGTGGCTAAGATAATGTGCCTAATAATATTATGTAATACCCCACCACTATAAAACTTTGTGGATGAAGAATGATAATTAGTTTCTAGCCTTGCATAAGTGTGTATGCTTAAGCCCAATTGTTAGTGGATATTCCTAGACTCCATGAAAATGTATATACAATTGTACCTCTAGGGTTTATGATAACCCTTCCCACACCTACCACCCCAAACAATATAGTTATTAATTGTTATTCATTATCCAATTGAATAACATAAGATAAAAACATGTGGAAATCATGATATTTTCAAAATTCTAAACGAAACATGCTGAAATTTTCCCTACGTTGGCACCTAGGTATATTTTAATCTAGTGATTTCCTTACTGTAAATCAAAATACTAGCTCATAAAACAAAATAAAATTGTTGGAACAATCAACTCAAATAAATATAGTGGAAGCAATACTGGAAACCAAAAATCAATCTCATACAAAATACACAAAGATATTTTGCCCATCAACTAAGATTATCATTCAAATAAATTCAAAGCTTACAAAGGCTCCCTTACTAGGAAAATGGCCCATAGAGAAATACAACAAAACTTAAGACAACACCTACAAACCTTATCAATTTCCTATGTCATTGTATGACCTTGTACTTCACACTTCCCGAGATTTACACACCTTTCCTTAAGAAAACCCACGTATACACACTTGTCTCCACTGAAACCTGTGTACACCCACTCAAAGGCTATACAAAAAACTCTGTAGAATGCAACCCTACTATTGTGGTTCCAATCTGTTGAAACCCACTTGCACTTGCCTTTGTTCTCTCTACTCCCTGACCTCATATCTAGATGAAATTCCTTCTGCACCTATCCAATATCTCCTTGTGAAAAATTCCTTCTCTTCTCCTTCATCCTAGCCTTGATTTTATAATCTTGAGCTATGACCTACCCCTAATCTCCAAAGTGATTGATGGATAAGATTAATTCTCACCTCACTTGAGATCAATAGATAAGATTTATTTCATTAGTGATAATTAAAGAATTTCTTTAAATAAACTCAACTAATTAATAAAAGAGCTTAACTTTAATAATTCCTTTAATTTGGACGACTTCCACATGTCTAGACACTTAGACATGTGTAGAAGTACCTGTTTGATGCTACAAACATCAACACTCACTCTTAGCAAGGAATGTATTCTACACCACTCCATTTGTTTCCCTGAAAAACACAAACTTCCCTTTAACCAAGGGTTTGGTCAAAATATATGCGTGGAAACATACTGAAGCTTGACTGCTCCCTTTTGGATCTTGTCTCACATGAAGTGATAAGTGATCTCAATATGCTTGGACCTGTCATGGAATATTGGATTCTCAAAGAGTTCGATACAACTTTGATTATCACAGTATATCACTATAGGATCCAACTCCTGATCAAATAACCCTGTAACCAATTTATGAAACCAAATTATTTCACAACTATCCATACTCACTTCCATATACTCTACCTCTGCTAAACTAATTGCTACAAAATTCTACTTCCTATTGAACCATGTAAGAAATGTTGATCCCAAGTTGAAGCAACACCCCAAGGTGCTCTTTTTATTTACTTCACTCCCTTCCCAATTTGATTCTGAATATCTTTGTATCCTTACTCCATCAACTCCAATATACTTCAATCCATACTCCACTATACCTCTCAAGTACCCAAGGAGATGATTCATTGCTATCGAATGCACCTTCCTCGTATCCACTATGAATTGAATGAAGGTGTTCTTAGTAAAACATATATCCAACCTGGTATTGACCAAATAAATCAAGGAACCTATCAACTACCTTTATATCTTGGGACCCAACAAATCTGAATATGAAGTGACAACCTTCTTCAGGTTGGTAACCATAGGTGTAGCCATCGGTCTACAATCCTCCATCCTAAATATCCTCAAGATATCTACTATGTACTTCTCTTAATCAAGGAACATCTCTCCAAATATCTTCGCTAACTCTAACCCCAATAAATAATGCTTCAAGCCAATGTATTTCATCTCGAAGTCAGTAGCCAAATCTTCTTTGCACCGTGAAATAAGCTCCTCCGCACCTGTGAGAAAAAAATCATATATGTACATAACCGATATGAGTGGATCAGACCCAACAAGTATGAAGTACAAGTTAGAATCCACCTCACTCTTGGTAAATCCCATACTCTGCAAGCATCTGTCAATCATGGAATACCATGCCCTAGGTGCCCGTTTGAGTCTCTATAATGATTTCTTAATCCTACACACATGAGACTCCATCCCATGTACCTCAAATCTCTTAGGTTTCTCTATATATACTTCTTCCTCAACGATCCCATTGAGGAAAGTTTTCTTCACATCCATCTAATGAATCATCCACGTCAAAAATGTATAGAAATAACAACTCGAATAGAATCATACCTAGAAAATTGAGCAAATTTATCATCATATTTCTCTCCATATCTCTAGGAGAACCCTCTCTCCATGAACTTATTTATGATACCATTTTCAACATGAGTGATCTTGTAGATCCACTTGGAAATCATAATTGACTTCCCCTCCTATCTTGGTACTATGTCCAAAACATCATTCCTTTTAATAGAGGTGTACTCCTCGACCATGGAATCCCACCAAACCTACTGATCTAATGCTTCCTAAAAAATGGAAGGCTTATCATCAATGATGCTACTCATAAGTTCCATATAGTTCAGAAACTTCCTCGGAGGCCTACTCTATTTGAATGCACTCCTAGGATCCTCAAAAACATTCCTCAATGTTTATAATAACCACTTAGGTCTCCTAACAAAACTATAAAGGGGTAATTTGACCTCCCCACATGAAGTATGACTCACTGAACTAGAATCTGCTAAGCATTGCTCATCCTTCGAAGCATGTTTCTCCTCATTCTCTGTCATTTCTAATGACTCCCGAGATTTCTTAGATTCCAATTTCCCCTTGAACTTAACATCTCTACTCAAAACTATCTTCCATTGTGATAGTATGAATATTCTATAAGCCTTTAGGTTTCAATGTACCCCACTAATATACCCTTTTGTCATGAAGGCTCTATATTTGTCCTCTTATCCATAGGAACATGGATGTAGAATAGACAACCAAAGGTTTTCAAATGTCCTATCTATGGCTTCACCCCTAAGAATGCCTCCTCCAGAGTCTTGTCCCATAATATCCTTTGAGGACTCCTGTTCTACACATATATTTTTCGTGTTACATGCCTCTTCCCAAAGAAACATATAAGGAAACTCCTAGTCATGTATCATAACACTCACATAAATGATGATGGACCGATTCTTTCTCTCCACAGCCCCATTATACTGAGGGATGTATGACACTGTCAAATCCCTCTTGATCCCTACTTCCTTGAATAAATACTTGAATTCATTATAGGTGTAATCCCCCCATTATCGAACCTCAAGACCTTGTTCTTCTTCCCTTTCTGATTCTCCACTTGAGCCTTGAAATCCTGAAATTGATGGAAGACCTCATCCTTCGAATTCATAAAGAAGATCCATGTTTTTCTAGAAAAGTCATCAATGAACATCACATAATATGCCACTCTCTTCATTGGTTCTATTTACATAGGCCCACTCACATTTGAATGTATAATATCCAATATCCCCTTAGACCTACTCTCGTTGCTTGGAAAATCATCGTTGGAATTCTTTCCAAGTGCACAACCTTTGCACACTCCCCGCTACTCAATAATAAAATCTAGAAGACCTATAAAAATCCCCCTCAGAATAAAAAATTACCTATAGTGTAGGTGTCCCAACTTCATGTGTCATAGCTCACATAGCATGTTACTATCATGTACCAAGGCCTGAACAAGCTTACCTTGCAACTTGTATAAAGTTCCCTCTCTAACCCTGATGACCATTGTTGTGTTAGGGATATCTTTATCAGGATGTATGAGTACCTTCCCTCTTTGAAAAGTAATGGAAAAACCCTTTTACTCCATAAATGAGACTGAGAGAAAGTTATTCTTTAGTCCTAGTACATAAAGCACATCATGGGCATCAAACAAACCTCTTGACACAAGCTGGAACAAAACTGTTCAATATCCCTTCACTGCATACTTGGCATCATCACTAAGATCCACATGGATCTTTGAGTTACTCTCCGTCAAACTACTAAATAAATCTCGTTCTTCAGTCACATGACGATATGCACCACTTTCCAAATACCATGCACTCCTAGTAGTTGTGCTGGTATAAAGGCAAGAAACTAATGAGAAATACTTCTCAAACTTCATTGCAAACTCATCTAGTTGCGTCTCTGCTAATGCTAATATCTACATATTTCCTCTTCCATTCTTCTTCTACAGAGACTAGGGTGCATAATGCCCATTATTATTACATGATAAGCACTTTATTTTAGTCAATTCCTTCTTCTTCCATGGATGCGATGTTCCTCCATCACTATTACCCTTCTTGCTAGAACCCTTTCCTTTTCCCTTCCTTGTATCATTGACAAGGGGCAAGTTCTTATCATTATTTCTCTGCTAGATTATTTTAGACTCTTCCCGAGTCTCTTCTTGGATGCAATAATCCCAAATCCTCTTCCAATCTAGGAGTTTTTCCCAAGTGCATAATCCATTGACAAATCATTCCCAAGACTTGGAAAAACCATTCGATACCACATTAATGAGATCTACATAATCTAATTTCTCCCTTATAGATACAAGCTGATCACATACCTAAGTGATATTGATGAAATAGTTGGTAACATTATCAAATCTAGACATCTACAAAGATCTAAGTTTATTTCTTAAGACCATCTTCCTATTCATGTTATTGCTCTGGAATAATATACCAAGGCATCACAAACATCTTTGGTTATATTCTTCTTAAATAAGCGAGGAATTAGAAGGCCCTTTACTAAATCCAATATTACCTACTCATCTTTAATCTCCTTCTTTTGGAGAACTGCCAAATATTATGGATCTGGCGATGGAACAATTACTTTTTCCACTAATTCCCAAAGGGAATACTCCTTAAATGCCAAAGTAACTCTTTCTTTCCAACATAGGAAATTGGATGGTCCATCCAATCTATCTTCAACTCTCAAACTTGTTGATGCCATCCCTTAGACTTGATACAATTCCCTAGAAATAACCTATTTCTAAAAATTCCCCTATATTAATCTATACAATCATGTACATGCCAGTCACCATTGAAACCCATGTATGTACACAATTTTCCTTAAGAAAGCCTGCATTCACCTCCATACAACTACAAACCCTAGTTCTGCTTCAATACAAGTATTTCCCTTAAATCCAATCTTTGATTTCTGATCGTTGGTTATGTATTTGCTACAATCTCCTTGCATATCTAATAGATCTATTGTCAACTGTTGTGGATATGAGATCGATCTTCCTCTCAGAGCATAGGCTCTGCTACCATGTTGAAATTTTCCCTACTCTGGCACCTAGGTATCTTGTTATCTCATGATTTCCTTACTGTAAATAAAATTAGTAGCTCATAAAACATAATACACTTGCTAGAATAATAAACTTAAATAAATATAGTGGGAGAAATACTTGAAACCAAAAATCTCATACAAAATACACAAATATATCCTACCCATCAACTAATTTTATCATTCAATAAATTCAAAGCTTAGAAAGGATCCCTTGCTAGGAAAATCCCCCCCAGAGAAATACATAAAACTTCAGACAACAACTACAAACTCTATTGATCTCTTGTGCCATTGTATGACCCTGTAATTTCACACTTCCCGAGATGTACGTGACTTTCATTATGAAAACCCACATATATACTCATGTCTCCATTGAAATCCACATACATGCACTCAAATACTGTATGAAAAAATCCATATGGCGTGACCCTGTTGTTGATGTTCCAATATGATGAAACCCACTTATGACTACCTTTGTTCTCTCTTCTCCTTGAATTGATCTGTTAAGGTCCTAACCCGCACATAGGTAGATCAATGTATTCAGATGTAATAAAGGTCAATATTAATAAGGCCTTTCAATAAAATAGAATAAGGCGGATGTAAGAAGACCTAATAGAAGCTTCTGATTCTAGAAGGATCTTCCTCTAGATGCTTCTCTTAATAGACATATTTAGTATAAATAACGGTTGAGGGTATGAAAACCCCAACTTGGAGATTATTGTAATAGAGCGCTGCTCAACTGGAGGCTGCCCCCTTGAAGTGGCTTGTGAACATTGTTTTCTGAATCAAAGTGCTATTTCAGTTGTTTCTCTTATAATATTTATGTGTTATTATTGAGATTATGCTGGTTATATTACTGTTATTCTGCCATTTCTAGCATTTCATTTTATTTCTGCGTATTTATTATATTTGGTATCTTCCAAGTGGTATCAGAGCACTTTCCTTGGCAGAAATTGTGGGAATTTTTTTCCAGGGTAGAGACATATTCCAACGTCTTTAAGCCACATAGATCTGTCGTTACGTGCATAAAGCCACAATCAAGGGATTCATACACGTAGGAAATACAAGTGGTTCTTAAGCGCACATCTGTTGGCCACCCTTGTAACCCCTGTTGGTACCCCTTCGAGTGGTAGCGCATTAGACAACACTTGTGTACAGATCGGCCTAGATTTCTTGAATCCCTCTTTAGATAAACCTATCGGCCGTCGAACTGCTATAGTGTCACCGAGAACAACACTTGGGAAGATACTCTCTAGTACCTGGGTAGTCGGGTAGTACGGCTAAGGGTACGGTCTATCCTCCTTAGTTAGTGCCCTGAAATATTGGGCCGAGTACTACTGTTGGACCCCGCACGTATATCATAGAACTATAGCACAGGGCAAACCCTTGTTTTTAGAACCCTTGAATACCTAACCCTTGGGGGACAGAAACATAAACACATTAAAACCGACCAGATCTATTGCCGCGCAAATGTGTTCAAGTTTCCAAGTCAATACACATTTCTTTCTGGTTAAGAATTTAGGGATTTCATCACTGCAGTATTCTTCAAACTGGAGTATAACTCCGCAGGTGTAAAAAAAAAAGTCTGGAAATTTTTTCACCATTATTTGAGATCTATTCCATTGGATTCATCTCTTCGCCCTTATCACAGTCATCCATATCATTTTTCGGCAAAATTTTTTGACCCCGCCCGCCCCTTTTCAGTTCACCCATCTTCATGGCCCATACCCGTAGCCAAGAACTAGAGTCTCGCTTCAACACCTTGCAATCTAGTTTCCTCGAGACCCAAAAAGAAGTGAAACAACTCAGTGCTACTATTGCCTCCTAAGATACATCCATCAATACCACCATACAGGCATCCGTGCAGTCCTCAATAGAGGAAGTCAAACAAGAACTGACCACCCAGCTTGAATCTGTCTTTGCATCACTCTGCACCAAACTAAAGATCCCTACCGATGAACCTTTTTCTGACACACATCCAAAGACTGAAGGTGAACCTTCATCCCATTCCCATACCTTTCAACCCCATCACTTTCAACATGACATATGCCTTCCACGGGTGGATGTAACCAAATTTGATGGCTCGGACCCCACTGGTTGGGTCACCCAAATGGAACATTATTTCTCTTTATATGGAATTACAGATGACTTGTCCAAACTCAAGTATGGTGTTCTCCATCTAGATCAAGAACGCTGGCAATGGTGGCAATGGAGAAAAACTTCCCGTCAAGGGTATATTGCTTGGAACCAATTTGTGACCAAACTTTATGAACGCTTTGACACTGACACCAACCATTTGGGTTGTTTGACAAAATTGAAACAATCAGGAACAGTCAAAGACTTCATAACTGCATTTGAGCGCCTGGATTTTTGAACAGAGGGCATGCCTGATGCTTTCTTTTGAGAGTGTTTTATTAGTGGCCTTAAGGAGGAGATTCGGGCCCATGTCCTCATGGCTCGACCCTCGAGTTGGGTGGAGGCTACTAAAAAAGATAAAGAAGCACAACAAGTTGTATCTTCTCAAACCCGTAAACCTTCCTTTATCCCTCGCCTTAAACCCATATATCCCACTACTCCCTCCGCCCCATTAAAGTTCCAAAAATTGACTAGGGATGAAATGGCTGAACACCAACTCAAAGGCCTTTGTTATAATTGTGATGAAAAATATTTCCTGGGCCACAAATGTAAGGAACAAAAGATTTTCATGGCCATCTCTGAGGATATTTCGGAAGAGGATGTTGAAACTCCCATTGTGCCTGAGTCACCTGAAATCACTAACATAACCCCTCCCTTTGACCCTCCCGAAGTAGAACCGATCATTTCCCTCAATACTCTCACTGGCTTCTCTGCCCCCCAAACCCTCAAGTTAATTGGTTACATCAAGCATCAGAAGGTCATCATTCTGTTTGATAGTGGAAGTACCCACAATTTTATTCATCGTCGCATTGCCCAAGAAACCCATTGCTACATCCATGCCGTCAACAATTTCCAAATTATGATTGCCAATGGTGGTTTCATGAAATGTGGAGGGCACTGTGAAAATGTGCGTCTCCAAATAGGTGACTACCACCTCAAATCCCATATGTTTTCTATCGACATGGGTGGTTGTGACATTGTGTTGGGTGTAGATTGGCTAAGGACCTTGGGTCCCATTCTCATGGATTTTAAGGACTTAACCATGAAATTCGACCAGGAAGGCCACCAATATAAATTCCAAGGCATCACTGGTGGTTCACCTGAGGTCATTAGTTCCCATCATATGGAAAAGCTACTCAAAAAAGGTCACTCTGGTGTCATAGCCCAACTCCATGTCGTACAAGCAACAGAGACACCCTCGGTGCTACAAGACTTCCAAGCTCTACTTTCTAAACATCAAATGGTATTTTCCACTCCCCAAGGACTCCCTCCTTCCCATGGTGTTCATGATCATTCCATTCCCTTGGTACCAAGAAGCCTTCCCCCCAATATCCGTCTGTATCGTCACCCCTTTTCACAAAAAAATGAAATTGAGAAAATGGTCCAGGAACTCCTTACTGTAGGCATTATCCATCCTAGTACGAGCCCTTAATCTTCTTCGATAGTCATGGTCCTGAAGAAAGAAGGTTCTTGGAGAATGTGTCATGACTTTCGTGCCCTCAACAAACTGACCATTAAAGATAAATTTCCCATTTCTGTCATTGATGATCTCCTGGATGAATTAAGTGGAGCCCAATTCTTTACTAAACTTGATCTTTTCTCGGGCTATCATCAAATACGTATGAAAGAGGCAGACATCCCCAAGATGGCCTTTCGAACTCATGAGGGCCACTATGAGTTTTTGGTCATGCCCTTTGGCCTGTGTAATGCCCCCTCCACCTTCCAAAGCCTCATGAATAATGTCTTCCACCCCTTTCTCCGTCATTTTGTCTTAGTTTTCTTTGATGATATCCTCATCTATAGAAAAACCTGGACAGACCATCTTACTCATGTGGATGAAGTTCTCCATCTACTCTCTCAGCACCAACTTTTCTTGAAACAGTCTAAATGTGATTTTGGTGGCTCATAAGTAGAATACTTGGGTCATATGGTGGGAAAGGATGGTGTCAGGGTGGACCCAAAAAAGATTGAAGTTATGCAAGACTAGACGCACTCAAATACTCTCAAAATATTGCATGGATTTTTGGGCCTCACAGGGTATTATCACAAGTTTGTTAAGAACTACAGAAAGATTGCAGCACCTCTCACTGCTCTCCTAAAAAAGAACTCTTTCACTTGGACTCCAGCAGCGGCTCAAGCTTTTCAAACCTTAAAGATGGCCATGTGCACCACTCTGGTTCTATCCCTTCCTGATTTCACAAAGACCTTTGTGTTGGAATGTGATGCCTCAGAGAAAGGAATCGACACTGTCCTTATGCAAGAGGGTCGACCTTTGGCCTTCACTAGCAAGCAACTGCCTAAAAGGAATATGGGAAAACCCATTTATGAAAAGGAAATGTTGGCTATTCTACATGCCGTTGAGCTGTGGCATCCTTATCTCTTGGGGCAACGCTTCCAAATTAAGACCGACCATCAAAGCCTCAAGTACTTTTTGGAACAATGCATTTCCTCCCAGGAGCAACAAAAATGGGTGACTAAGCTTTTTGGATATGATTATGAGATCATTTACAAGAAGTGAAAAGAAAATGTCATGGTGGATGCACTGTCCCGAAAATATGAAGATGAAGGATCCCTTTTTTCTCTTTCCTTCATTGTACCTGATTGGCTCCAAGCTGTGCGCCAAGAATGGCTTCAAGATCCCAAAAGTTCCATCTGATCTAGCAATTGAAGACCAAGGCTTTGGCTCCCCCAGGGTACTCCTGGCTCCAGGATGAGCTTCGATACAAAGGCCATTTGTATTTAAGTAAACAATCCAAGCTTAAATCCATGGTACTTTCTGAGCTTCATGCTACACCCACAGCGGGGCACTCAGGGTTCACCAAAACATATGACAGGGTCAAACGTTCTTTTTTCTGGGATGGTATGAAACAAGACATTCACAATTTTGTTGTTGAATGTGATGTGTGTCAATGCAACAAAGGAGAAACAGTCAAATCTCCAGGCACACTACAACTGCTTCTGATTTCCCCTGCTATTTTGAAGGATATCTCTATGGACTTTATTACAGGCTTACCCAAATCGGGAAATAAATCAGTGATAATGGTGGTTTTAGATCACCTTTCCAAGTATGCTCATTTCTGCGCTCTTCACCACCCATTTACTGCATCCACGGTGGCTCAAATTTTCATGGACCAGGTCTTCAAGCTTCATGGCATGCCACACTCAATTGTTTTTGATCGTGACTCAACTTTCATAAGAAATTTTTGGCAAGAACTGTTTAAGCTACAAGGCACCCAATTGCATCTCAGCTTAGCTTATCATCCCCAGACAGATGGTCAAACGAAATTTGTCAACAAGTGTTTGGAAACATATTTGAGGTGCTTTGCCTCTGAAAAACAACATTAGTGGGCTTAATGGTTACCCCTCGCCGAATGGTGGTACAACACTTCATACCATACAACCACTCACATGACTCCTTTTGAAGCAGTATATGGACAGAATCCCCCTTTAGTTCTCTCCTACTTATCGGGTACCTTGAAGGTCCAGGCGGTTGACCAAACACTTACAGTTCGAGAGGATATTCTTCGTACCCTTAAAGAGAACTTGGTTATGGCACATAATCAAATGAAGCAACAAGCAGATCAAGGTCTCTCTGAACGTCAATTTGCCAAAGGGGATCAGGTGTTTCTGCGACTGCAACCATATAAGCAAACTTCCCTCAAGGCCGAGCATTGTCAGAAGCTAGCACCCAAATTTTATGGTCCTTATACAGTTCTCAAGCATGTGGGACAAGTCGCATATCGGTTAGTTCTACCTAGTCAGTTGAAGCTACATCCTGTTTTTCATGTTTCATGCTTAAAGAAGGTCATTGGAACCAGGTGCCAAATTCAAACCAACCTTCCAGAGTTAGATGAAGAAGGATCCATTTGGCTACAGCCAGAAGCAGTTTTGGACCAGTGTGAGCGTCGCCTGTGTCAGAGAACCATTAAGGAAGTGCTAGTCCAGTGGAAAGATACGACTCCAGCAGATGCCACTTGGGAACCAACTACCATTCTACAGCAGTTTCCACATCTCAAGCCTTGAGGACAAGGTTGTTTTTAAGAGGGTGGACATGTTAAGGTCCTAACCTGCACATAGGTAGATCAATGTATTCGGATGTAATAAAGGTCAATATTAATAAGGCCTTTCACTAAAATAGAATAAGGCGGATGTAAGAAGACCTAATAGAAGCTTCCGCTTCTAGAAAGATCTTCCTCTAGATGCTTCTCTTAATAGACATATTTAGTATAAATAAGGGTCAAAGGTATGAAAACCCTAGCTTGGATATTATTGTAACATAGCGCTACTCAACTGGAGGTTGCCCCCTCGAAGAGTCCTGTGAACATTGTTTTTTGAATCAAAGTGCTATTTCAGTTGTTGCTCTTATATTATTTCTGTGTTATTGTTGAGATTATGTTGGTTATATTACTGTTATTCTGCCATTTCTAGCATTTCATTTCTGTTCTGCGTATTTATTATATCTGGTATCTTCCATGATCTCTAAATGAAATTCTTTATCCACCTTTCCAATATCTCCTTGAGAAAAAGTCCTCCTCTTCTCTCCGTGTCAAACAATCTTGGAACATCTCACACAAGTTTCTTCCTACTTCACCCTAGCCTTGCATTTATAATCTTGGGTTATGAACTAACCCCAATCTCCAAAGTGATTGATGGTTAATATTACTTCTCACCTCACTTGAGATAAATGGATAAGATTTAATTCACTAATTCTAATTAAATAATTTATTTAAATAAAATCAACTAATTAATAAAAACACTTTACTTTAATAATTCCTTTAATTAAATTAAGGTGTCAAGGTAGAAGGATTTGGATGACTTTGACATGTGTAGACACTTATACCTATGTAGAAGTACCTGTTCGATGCTACAAACATCAACATAACACTTGTTGTTTTTTCATTATTGATGTTAGTACATTGATGTGTTTTTAATTTTTTAGATTAAATTAAATGATATTTTCAAATTTAATTTCTTATACTCAAAGCTACTTAATAACCACCTCTTAAAAAATCCAAACAAAACATTCGTAATGTTTTTGGGTAATTATTTATATTAGTACATTGATGTAACTTCAATTTTATTAATTAAATTAAATGATGTTTTCAACTTAATTTTTTTACTAAACAAGTGCAATTAGTTGCAAAGCTACTTCATACCTGACATTAAACAAATTGATAAAAAACAATTGGATACTAGCTAATAGGTGGGTAACAAAATGACATGGTTAGTGGGAAGTATTAAATATGTAGTAGGTACTTGATATTGGAGGTATTAAGTAGCATTTTATCAAGATTTTATGAAATTTGAGCTACAAACTAAAACTAGCATATTTTTGACCTATCCCAATGAAATTTGAGCTACAAACTAAAACTAGTATATTATGATATTGGTCAGTCAACCTATCCCAATGATCAACTAAATCGACTACTTAGTTGACTTGTCTCTACATTTGAATGACATATTACATTGGCCGACTAAGTGATCTAGTTGACTATTCAGATAGGCCCTCAAAAATATCCCCCACCTCAAATCCTTCTTCGTCCTAAAGAAGAGGGAGTTTGGATTTAGACAAAATTACAAAACTTGAAAATTCAAAATTTACAATAAATTTGCTCAAAAGTGTTCTTATGGAATACTTGATGGTAGTGGTGGTGTTGTTGGAGCTCCAAATAAGTTGGTAGACATGCTCGGTTGATATTGTATTGAAGGGATTGACATGGTTTTTGGTTTTTCATGCTACTCGATTGGATATACGACCTCCTATGGAAAGCAAAGTTGCAAGACATGGTTTCTTTCTCAAAACTAAGGCAAGATCATCACAGGTCAAGTCGACAATGTGGATTGTAGGCAATGGACTATTCTCATGTGATTGTTATAGATGAACATTATTTTTAATCTCATTTGCAA
>JASDQU010101030.1:114751-137088 GCA_032191745.1 Picea mariana
GGGTTTCAAACCTTCCTTTTCCATAGATGTTATGGGATTTTGTGAATTTAATCCAATTATTTCCTTGGAACTGTTTGCTTGTTGACCCAGACAGGATTTTAATCCTAACACCTCCTACTAGTCAAACATTTGTTGGTCCTTTGCGCACATTGTGTAGGATTCACTCTTCTTGAGATAGGGACTATTCATTTCAGATTGAAATTCATTGTGGTTCTAGTATTTGGTGGGAATAATAACCTCTAGGACATCTCTAATTCTATTGAGCGGAGTGTCTAAACACTTGCCAATGATTACTTCCTTTGTCCCTACGCATTAGGATTTTTGTTTCTATGGATTTTTCATTATTCATCATGGTTGTATTTATATAAATAACAACTCGAATAGAATCATACCTGGAAAATTGAGCAAATTTCTCATCGTATTTCTCTCCATCTCTCTAGGAGAAACCTCTTGCCATGAAACTCGCCTTGAAATTCTCTATGATACCATCTGCAACATGAGTGATCTTGTAGATCCACTTGGAAATCATAATTTACTTCCCTTCCTATCTTGGTACTATGTCCAAAATATCATTCCTTTTAATAGATATGTACTCCTCGATCATGGAATCCCACCAAACCTACTGATCTAATGCTTCCTAAAAAAAGAAAGGCTCATCATCAATGATGCTACTCATAAGTTCCATATAGTTCAGAAACTTCCTCGGAGGCATGCTCTCTTTGAATGCACTCCTAGGATCCTCAAAAAAATTCCTCAATGTCTATAATAACCACTTAGCTCTCCTGACAGAAGTATAAGGGGGTAAATTCTCCTCCCCACATGATGTATTACTCCCTGAACTAGAATCTGGTGGGCATTGCTTATCCTTCGAAGCATGTTTCTCCTCATTCTCTGTTGTTGCAAATGACTGTTGAGATTTCTTAGATTACAATTTCCCCTCGAACTTAACATCTCTACTCAAAAAATCTTCCATTGTGATAGTATGAATATCCTATAAGCCTTTAGGTTTCAATGTACTCCACTAATATACCCTTCTATCATGAAGGCTCTAGCTTTGTCCTCTTCTCCATAGGAACATGGATGTAGAATATACAACCAAAGATTTTAAAATGTCCTGTCTCTGGCTTCACCCCTAAGAATGCCTCCTCTAGAGTCTTGTCCCCTAATATCCTATGAGGACTCCTATTCTACACATACATTTTCTGTGTTACATGTCCCTTCCCAAAAAAACATAGGAAACTCCTAGTCATGTATCATAACACTCACAGAACTGATGATGGACCGATTATTTATATCCACAACCACATTATACTGAGGGTTGTATGACACTGTCAAATACCTCTTGATCCCTACTTCCTTGAATAATCACTTGAATTCATTATAGTTGTACCCCCCCCCATTATCCAACCTCAAGACCTTGTTCTTCTTCCCTTTATGGTTCTCCACTTGAGCCTTGAACTCCTGAAATTGACGGAATACCTCATCCTTCGAATTGATAAAGAAGATCCATGTTTTTCTAGAAAGGTCATCAATGAACATCACATAGTATGCCACTCTCTTCATTGGTGCTATTGACATAGGCCCACTCACATTTTAATGTATAATATCCAATATCCACTTAGACCTACTCTCGTTGCTTGGAAAATCATACTTGGAATTGTCTCCAAGTGCACACCCTTTTCACACTCCCTGCTACTCAATAATAAAATTTGGAAGACCTATAAAAATCCCCCTCAAAATAAAAAAATTCCTTATAGTGTAGGTGTCCCAACCTCATTTGTCATATCTCACATAGGATGTCACTATCATGTACCAAGGCCTGAACAAGATTACCTTGCAACTTGAATAAAGTTCCCTCTCTAACCCCGATGACCATTGTTGTGTTAGACATAGATTTCTTAGGATGTATGAGTACCTTCCCTCTCTGAAAAGTAATGGAAAAACCATTTTACTCCATAKATGAGACTGAGAGAAAATTATTCTTCAGTCTTAGTACATAAATCACATCCTGGGCATCAAACAAACCTCTTGACTCAAGCTGGAACAAAACTGTTCAATCTCCCTTCACTTCATACTTGGCATCATCACTAAGCTCCACATGGATCMTTTAGTTCCTCTCCATCAAAMTGCTAAATATATATCGTTCTTCAGTTACATTATGAGATGCACCACTTTCCAAATACCTTGCACTCCTAGTAGTTGTGCTGGTAGAAAGACAAGAAACTAAAGAGAAATACTTCTCAAACTTCATTGCAAAATCATCTAGTTGCATCTATGATAATGCTACTATCTACATATTTCCTCTTCCATTCTTCTTCTATAGAGACTGGGATGCATAATGTCCATTATTATGACATGATAAACACTTTATTTTAGTCATTTCCTTCTTCTTCCATGGCTGTGATGTTCCTCCATCACTATTACCCTTCTTGCTGGAACCCTTTCCTTTTCCCTTCCTTGTATCATTGACAAGGGGCAAGTTCTCATCACTATTTCTTTGCTAGATTATTTTAGACTCGTCTTGAGTCTCTTCCTAGATGCAATCATCCCAATTCCTCTTCCAATCTAGGAGTTTTTCCCAAGTGAAGAATCGATTGACAAATCGTTCCCAAGACTTGGAAAAACCATTCGATACCACATTAATGAGCTCTACATCATCCAATTTCTCCCTTATAGCTACAAGCTGATCACATACCTGAGTGATATTGATGAAATAGTTGGTAACATTATCAAATCTAGACATCTGCAAAGATCTAAATTTATTTATTAAGACCATCTTCCTATTCATGTTATTGCTTTGGAATAATCTACCAAGACATCACACATATCTTTGGTTATATTTTTCTTAAATAAGAGAGGAATTATGTGACCCTTTACTAAATCCAATATTACCCACTCATCTTTAATCTCCTTCTTTTGGTGAACCGCCAAATATTATGGACCTGTCAATGGAACAATTAATTTTTCCACTAATTCTCAAAGGGATTACTCCTTAAATTCCAAAGTAACTCTTTCTTTCCAACATAGGAAATTGGATGGTCCATCCAATCTACATTCAACTCTCAAACTTGTTGATGCCATCCATTAGACTTGATAAACTTCCCTAGAAATAACCTATTTCTAAAACTTCCGCTATACTAATCTATACAATCATGTACATGCCTGTCATCATTGAAACCCATGTATGTACACAATTTTCCTTAAGAAAGCCTGCATTCACCTCCATACAACTGCAAAGCCTAGTTCCACTTCAATACAAGTATTTCCCTTAAATCCAATATTTGATTTCTGATTGTTTGTTATGTATTTGCTAGAATCTCCTTGCATATCTAATAGATCTATTGTCAACTGTTGTGGCTTTGAGATCTATCTTCCTCTCAGAGCATAGGCTCTAATACCATGTTGAAATTTTCCCTACTCTGGCACCTAGGTATCTTGTTATCTCATGATTTCCTTACTGTAAATAAAATTAGTATCTTACAAAACATAATACACTTGCTAGAATAATAAACTTAAATAAATATAGTGGAAGAAATAATTGAAACCAAAAATCTCATACAAAATACACAAATATATCCTACACATCAACTAATCTTATCATTCAATAAGTTCAAAGCTTAGAAAGGATCTCTTGCTAGGAAGATTTCCCCTAGAGAAATAGATAAAACTTCAGACAACAACTACAAACTCTAGCGATCTCTTGAGCCATTGTATGACCTTGTAATTTCACACTTCCCGAGATGTATGTGACTTTCCTTATGAAAACCCACATATATACTCATGTCTCCATTGAAATCCACATACATGCACTCAAATACTGTATGACAAAATCCATATGGCGCGACCCTGTTGTTGCGGTTCCAATATGATGAAACCCACTTATGACTACCTTTGTTCTCTCTTCTCCTTGAACTAATCTCTAAATGAAATTCTTTATCCACCTTTCCAATATATCCTTGTGAAAAAGTCCTTCTCTTCTCTCTGTGTCAAACAATCTTGCAACATCTCACACAAGTTTCTTCCTCCTTCACCCTAGCCTTGCATTTATAATCTTGGATTATGAACTAACCCCAATCTCCAAAGTGATTGACGATTAATATTACTTCTCACCTCACGTGAGATAAATGCATAAGATTTAATTCACTAATTCTAATTAAATAATTTCTTTAAATAAAATCAACTAATTAATAAAAATTGTTTTCTTTAATAATTCCTTTAATTAAATTAAGGTGTTAAGGTAGAAGGATTTGGATGACTTTGACACGTGTAGACACTTATACCAGTGTAGAAGTACATGTCCGATGCTACAAACATCAACATACCACTTGTTTTTTTTTCATTATCGATGTTAGTACATTAATGTGTTTTTAATTTTTTAGATCAAATTAAATGATATTTTCAAATTTAATTTCTTATACTCAACAAGTGAGATTAGTATCAAAGCTACTTAATACCTACCTCTTAAAAGATCCAAACAAAACATTTGTAATGTTTTTGAGTAATTATTTATATTAGTACATTAATGTAACTTCAATTTTATGAACTAAATTAAATGATGTTTCTAACTTAATTTTTTTACTAAACAAGTGCAATTAGTCGCAAAGCTGCTTCGTACCTACCTTTAAAAGAAATTGATAAAAAACAATTGGATACTAGCTAATAGGTGGGTAACAAAATGACATGGTTAGTGGGAAGCATTAAATATGTAGTAGGTACTTGAGATTGGAGGTATTAAGTAGCATTTTATCAAGATTTTATGAAATTTGAGCTACAAACTAAAACTAGTATATTTTTGACCACTAACAACTTAATAAAGTAAATGGAACTATGTGTGTGTGTGTGTGTGTGTGTGTGTGTGTGTGCGCGTGCGTGCATGTCTGCCAAAAACATAAGTTATTGCTTTTTAAAAATATATAAATATATGCTAATTTTATTACAAAACATATGCATAAGACATTATTCTTGATTTGAAGTCTCTTATTATCCATGGGAAAAATAATTAAAGATGTGACATGCTATTATTTAATATTTTCAAGTGAAAAACCACCCAAAAGGTAATGAAAATTTGTCTTATCACAAATGTAATGACTGATAAATTATATAATTTATATTTTATATATTGGATTGATATTAATTTGCATTGCACTAAGGTTAAAATTTAAAAATCACTTCAATATTTATAGATTAATTGGAAGTCAAAGGAACATTTGAGTATTTTCTAGTCATCAATGATATTTTGGTAGTAATTTGAACTCTTACCTTGCAAGTTTTATAAGCAATTTGAATTCTTATGTTGAAGTTTTTTAATCTCAATGATTTGGCTTTTTAGGTGGACCCATTATTTGAAGATACTAAATCGAATTAGTTGGGGACACTTTCTAGACTTCGTCGAAGAATAGTTTTGAAGAAATTGCGTGCTTCTTGCATCATGGAAAACACCTGGGTTATGGAGAACATAAAACCACAAACAAGAGAAATTAAATTTATGTTCCCTCCACTGACATGAAACAATCATAACACCTCTCAAATTTCTTATTTTTATTAGTAGTTTTCTTAAATTAAATTGCTCATTGGGATGCTATCCTTTAATTTTATAGAACTTATATTAAGAAAATTGATAAATCCAATGGGAACCTCGATATATGAACTAGTAAATGTTTCTATCTAATTCTATTTGATTTCTAAAACACTCGTCACTTGTTAGTTTCCATGAAATGGGGAACTCTTGTAATATAAGGGATTACACAAAGAAGTTACCAACAATGCACATACACAACATAGTATACATAAATAGTCTACAATAACATACAAGCATGCATACATAGAAGGGGAAGAGGAGAAACGTAGTAGTGGAACTATCAATAAGTATTATTTTATTCTAACAAATCAAGCACCACTCATTCTTATCTCCATTAGATCATATAATCACATTTATTTATATATTGATACAATTGGAAGGCAGTTACAACTGCTCTAACTACCTTGGTCAATCAACCTATCCCAATGATCAACTGACTCGACTACTTAGTTGACTTGTCTCTACATTTGAATGACATATTACATTGGTCAACTAAGTGATCTAGTTGACTATTCAGATAAGCCCTCGAAAAAATCCCCCACCTCAAATCCTTCTTCGTCCTAAAGAAGAGGGAGTTTGGATTTAGACAAAATTACAAAACTTGAAAATTCAAAATTTACAATAAATTTGCTCAAAAGTGTTCTTATGGAATACTTGATGGTAGTGGTGGTGTTGTTGGAGCTCCAAATAAGTTGGTAGACATGCTCGGTTGATATTGTACTGAAGGGATTGACACGGTTTTTGGTTTTTCATGCTACTCGATTGGATATTCAACCTCATATAGAAAGAAAAGTTGCAAGACATGGTTTCTTTATCAAAACTAAGTCAAGATCATCACAAGTCAAGTCGACAATGTGGATTGTAGGCAATGGAATATTCTCATGTGATTGTTATAGATGTGATTGTAATTTCATTTGCAAGTTGTACCCTATCACCACTCTAGTTGACCATGCCCTAGAACTTGTGTGTGTTTAAACTCATGACTTTTCCCTTCAATATATTTTGCAGCACAATGTGCCAAGATAGTCTTGAGTTACCTTCAATTGAACTAAAATCTGTCAAGGGCTTCCAACTTTGTTCATTAAGTGGGGGAGGTTTCAAACCTTCCTTTTCCATAGATGCTAGGGGATTTTTTGAATTTAATCCAATTCTTTCCTTGGAACTGTTTGCTTGTTGACCTTGATAGGATTTTAATCCTAACACCTCCTACTAGTCAAACATTTGTTGGTCCTTTGCCCACATTGTGTAGTCTTCACTCTTGTTGAGATAGGGACTATTCATTTTAGATTGAAATTCATGGTGGTTCTAGTCTTTGGTGGGACAAATAACCTCTAGGACATCTCTAATTCTATTGAGCGGAGTGTCTAAACACTTGCCAATGATTACTTCCTTTGTCCCTATGCATTAGGATTTTTGTTTCTACGGAGTTTTCATTATTCATCATGGTTGTATTTATATAAATAACAACTCGAATAGAACCATAAATGGAAAATTGAGCAAATTTCTCATCGTATTTCTCTCCATCTCTCTAGGAGAAACCTCTTGCCATGAAACTCACCTTGAACATATCTGTGATACCATATGCAACACGAGTGATCTTGTATATCCACTTGGAAATCATAATTGACTTTCCTTCCTATCTTGGTACTATGTCCAAAATATCATTCCTTTTAATAGATATGTACTCCTCGATCATGGAATCCCACTAAACTTGCTGATCTAATGCTTCCTAAAAGAAGGAAGTCTCATCATCAATGATGCTACTCATAAGTTCCATATAGTTCAGAAACTTCCTCAGAGGCATGCTCTCTTTGAATGCACTGTTAGGATCCTAAAAAAAATTCCTCAATGTCTATAATAACCACTTAGGTCTCCTAACAGAACTATAAGGGGGTAAATTCTCTTCCCCACATGATGTATGAATCCCTAAAATATAATCTGGTAAGCATTTCTTATCCTTCGAAGCATGTTGCTCCTCATTCTCTATCATTGATAATGACTCCTGAGATTTATTAGATAACAATTTCCCCTCAAACTTAACATCTCTACTAGAAAATATCTTCTATTGTGATAGTATTCATATCCTATAAGCCTTTAGGTTTCAATGTAACCCACTAATATACCCTTTTGTCATGAAGGCTCTAGCTTTGTCCGCTTCTCCATAGGAACATGGATGTATAATAGATAACCAAAGATTTTAAAATGTCCTATCTCTAGGTTCACCCCTAAGAATGCCTCCTCCAGAGTCTTGTCCCATAATATCCTATGAGGACTCATGTTCTGCACATATATTTTTCGTGTTACATGCCGCTTCCCCAAAAAACATAGTAAACTCCTAGTCATGTATCATAACACTCACATAACTGATGATGGACTGATTCTTTCTATCCACAACCCCATTATATTGAGGGTTGTATGACACTGTCAAATCCCTCTTGATCCCTACTTCCTTGAATAAATACTTGAATTCATTATAGGTGTACTCCCCCCATTATCCAACCTCAAGACCTTTTTCTTCTTCCCTTTATGGTTCTCCACTTGAGCCTTGAACTCCTAAAATTGATGGAAGACCTCATCCTTCGAATTCATAAAGAAGATCCATGTTTTTCTAGAAAAGTCATCAATGAACATCACATAGTATGCCACTCTCTTCATTGGTGCTATTGACATAGGCCCACTCACATTTGAATGTATAATATCCAATATACACTTAGACCTACTCTCGTTTCTTGGAAAATCATACTTGGAATTGTTTCCAAGTGCACACCCTTTGCACACTCCCTGCTACTCAATAATAAAATCTGGAAGACCTATAAAAATCCCCCTCAAAATAAAAAATTCCCTATAGTGTAGGTGTCCCAACCCCATTTTTCATATCTTACATAGGATGTCACTGTCATGTACCAAGGCCTGAACAAGCTTACCTTGCAACTTGTATAAAGTTCCCTCTCTAACCCCGATGACCATTATTGTGTTAGGGATATCTTTCTTAGGATGTATGAGTACCTTCCCCCTCTGAAAAGTAATGGAAAAACCCTTTTACTCCATAGATGAGACTGAGAGCAAATTATTCTTCAGTCCTAGTACATAAAGCAAATCTTGGGCATCAAAAAAACCTCTTAACTCAAGCTGGAACAAAATTGTTCAATCTCCCTTCACTGCATACTTGGCATCATCACTAAGCTCCACATGGATCCTTGAGTTCCTCTTCATCGAACTGATAAATATATCTCATTCTTCAGTTACATGATGAGATGAACCACTTTCCAAATACCATGCACTCCTAGTAGTTGTGATGATAGAAAGGCAAGAAACTAATGAGAAATACTTCTCAAACTTCATTGCAAAATCATCTAGTTGTGTCTCTGCTAATGCTACTATCTACATATTTTCTCTTCCATTCTTCTTCCACATAGACTTGGATGCATGATATCCATTATTATGACATGATAATCACTTTATTTATTCAATTCCTTCTTCTTCCATGGCTGTGATGTTCCTCCATCACTATTACCCTTCTTTTTGGAACCCTTTCCTTTTCCCTTCCTTGTATCATTGACAAGGGGCAAGTTCTCGTCACTATTTCTCTGCTAGATTATTTTAGAATCTTCTCGAGTCTCTTCCTGGATGCAATCAACCCAAATCCTCTTCCAATATAGGAGTTTTTCCCAAGTGAAGAATCCATTGACTAATCATTCCCAAGACTTGGAAAAACCATTCGATACCACATTAATGAGCTCTACATCACCCAATTTCTCCCTTATAGCTACAAGATGATCACATACTTGAGTGATATTGATGAAATAGTTGGTAACATTATCAAACCTAGACATCTGCAAAGATCTAGGTTTATTTATTAAGACCATCTTCCTATTCATGTTATTGCTTTGGAATAATCTACCAAGGCATGACACATATCTTTGGTTATATTCTTCTTAAATAAGAGAGGAATTAGGTGACCCTTTTCTAAATCCAATATTACCCACTCATCTTTAATCTCCTTCTTTTGGTGAACTGCCAAATATTATGGATCTGTCGATGGAACAATTAACTTGTCCATTAATTCCCAAAGGGAATACTCCTTAAATTCCAAAGTAACTCTTTCTTTCCAACATAGGAAATTGGATGGTCCATCTAATCTATAGTCAACTCTCAAACTTGTTGATGCCATCCATTAGACTTGATGAACTTCCCCAGAAATAACCTATTGCTAAAACTTCGCCTATACTATTCTATACAATCATGTACATGCCTGTCACAATTGAAACCCATGTATGTACACAATTTTCCTTAAGAAAGCCTACATTCACCTCGATACAACTACAAACCCTAGTTCTACTTCAATATAAGTATTTCCCTTAAATCCAGTCTTTGATTTCTGATTGTTGGTTATGTATTTGCTAAGATCTCCTTGCATATCTGATAGATCTATTGTCAACTGTTTTGGATTTGAGATCTATCTTCCTCTAAGAGCATAGGCTCTGATACCATGTTGAAATTTTCCCTACTTTGGCACCTAGGTATCTTGTTATCTCATGATTTCCTTACTGTAAATAAAATTAGTAGCTCACAGAACATAATACACTTGCTAGAATAATAAACTTAAGTAAATATAGTGGAATAAATACTTGAAACCAAAAATCTCATACAAAATACACAAATATATCCTACCCATCAACTAATCTTATCATTCAATAAATTCAAATCTTAGAAAGGATCCCTTGCTAGGAAAAGTTTCCCCAGAGAAATACATAAAAATTCATACAACACCTACAAACTCTAGCAATCTCTTGCGCCACTATATGACCTTGTACTTTCACACTTCCCGAGATGTACATGCCTTTCCTTATGAAAACCCACATATATACTCATCTCTCCATTGAAACCCACATACATGCACTCAAATACTGTAAGAAAAAATCCATTTGGCGTGACCCTGTTGTTGCGGTTCCAATACGATGAAGACCACTTATGACTACCTTTGTTCTCTCTTCTCCTTGAACTGATCTCTAAATGAAATTCTTTCTCCACCTTTCCAATATCTCCTTGAGAAAAAGTCCTTCTCTGCAATCTGTGTCAAACAATCTTGCAACATCCCACACAAGTTTCTTCCTCCTTCACCCAGCCTTGCATTTATAATATTCGGTTATGAACTAAACCCAATCTCCAAAGTGATTGACGGTTAATATTACTTCTCACCTCACTTGAGATAAATGGATAAGATTTAATTCACTAATTCTAATTAAATAATTTATTTAAATAAAATCAACTAATTAATAAAAAAAAATTATGCTAATAATTCCTTTAATTAAATTAAGGTGTTAAGGTAAAAGGATTTGGATGATTTTCATATGTGTAGACACTTATACCTGTGTAGAAGTACCTGTCCGATGTTACAAACATCAACAAAACAATTGTTTTTTTTTCATTATCGATGTTAGTACACTGATATGTTTTTAAGTTTTAGATTAAATTAAATGATATTTTCAAATTTAATTTCTTATACTCAACAAGTGAGATTAGTATCAAAGCTACTTAATACCTACCTCTTAAAAAATCCAAACAAAACATTCGTAATGTTTTTGGGTAATTATTTATATTAGTACATTGATGTAACTTTAATTTTATGAACTAAATTAAATGATGTTTCTAACTTAATTTTTTTACTAAACAAGTGCAATTAGTAGCAAAGATGCTTAGTACCTACCTTTAAAAAAATTTGATAAAAAGCAATTGGATACTATGTAATACGTGGGTAACAAAATGACATGGTTAGTGAGACACATTAAATATGTAGTAGGTACTTGATATTGGAGGTATTAAGTAGCATTTTATCAAGATTTTATGAAATTTGAGCTACAAACTAAAACTAGTATATTTTTGACCACTAACAACTTATTAAAGTAATTTGAATTATTTTTGACCACTAACAACTTATTAAAGTAAATTGAACTATATGTGTATGTGTGTGCGTGTCTGCCAAAAACATAAGTTAATTCTTTTTAAAAATATATAAATATATGCTAATTTTATTACAAAACATATGCATAAGAGGTTATTCTTGATTTGAAGTATCTTATTATCCATGGGAAAAATAATTAAAGATGTGACATGCTATTGTTTAATACTTTCAAGTGAAAAAACATCCAAAAGATAATGAAAAATTGTCTTATCACAAATGTTAATGACTAATAAATTATAGAATTTATATTTTATATAATGGATTGATATTAATTTGCATTGTACTAAGGTTAACATTTAAAAATCAGTGCAATATTTATAGATTAATTGGAATTCAAAGGAACATTTGAGTATTTGCTAGTCATCAATGATATTTTGGTAGCAATTTGAACTCTTACCTTGCAAGTTTTATAATCAATTTGAATTCTTATGTTGAAGTTTTTTAATCTCAATGATTTGGTTTGTTAGGTGGACCCATTATTTGAATATACTAAATCGAATTAGTTGGGGACACTTGTGATAGTATGAATATCATATAAGCCTTTAGGTTTCAATGTACCCCACTAATATACCCTTCTGTCATGAAGGATCTAGCTTTGTCCTCTTCTCCATAGGAAAACAAATGTAGAATAGACAGCCAAAGATTTTCAAATGTCCTATCTCTGGCTTCACCCCTAAGAATGCCTCCTCTAGAGTCTTGTCCTCTAATATCCTATGAGGACTTGTGTTTTGGACATATATTTTTTGTGTTACATGCCTCTTCCCAAAGAAACATAGGAAACTTCTAGTCTTGTATTATAACTCTCACAGAACTGATGATGGACGGATTATTTTTCTCCACAACCCCATTATACTGAGGGTTGTATGACACTGTCAAATCCCTCTTGATCCCTACTTCTTTGAATAAATACTTGAATTTATTATAGGTGTACTCCCCCCATTATCCAACCTCAAGACCTTGTTCTTCTTCCCTTTCTCGTTCTCCACTTGAGCCTTGAACTCCTGAAATTGACGGAAGACCTCATCCTTTGAATTGATAAAGAAGATCCATGTTTTTCTAGAAACGTCATCAAAGAACATCACATAGTATGCCACTCTCTTAATTGGTGCTATTGACATAGGACCACTCACATTTGAATGTATAATATCCAATATCCCCTTAGACCTACTCTCGTTGCTTGGAAAATCATCCTTGGAATTCTTTCCAAGTGCACACCCTTTGCACACTCCCTGCTACTCAATAATAAAATCTGGAAGACCTATAAAAATCCCCCTCAGAATAAAAAATTCCCTATAGTGTAGGTGTCCCAACCTCATGTGTCATAGCTCACATAAGATTTCACTATCATGTACCAAGGCCTGAACAACCTTACCTTGCAACTTGCATAAAGTTTCCTCTCTAACCACGATGACCATTGTTGTGTTAGGGATAGATTTCTCAGGATGTATGAGTACCTTCCCTCTTTGAAAAGTAATGGAAAAACCCTTTTACTCCATAGATGAGACAAGGAGAAATTTCTTCTTCAGTCCTAGTACATAAAGCACATCCTGGGCATCAAAAAAACCTCTTGACTCAAGTTGGAACAAAACTGTTCAATCTCCCTTCACTGCATACTTCGCATCATCACTAAGATCCACATGGATCGTTGATTTCCTCTCCGTCAAACTGATAAATAGATCTCATTCTTCAGTCAAATGATGAGATGCACCACTTTCCAAATACCATGCACTCCTAGGAGTTGTGCTGGTATAAAGGAAAGAAATGGATGAGAAACACTTCTCAAACTTCATTGCAAACTCATCTAGTTGCGTCTCTGCTAATGCTACTATCTACATATTTCCTCTTCCATTCTTCTTCTACAAAGACTGGGATGCATAATGTCCATTATTATGACATTATAATTACTTTATTTTAGTCAATTCCTTCTTCTTCCATGGTTGTGATGTTCCTCCATCACTATTACCCTTCTTGATGGAACCCTTTCCTTTTCCCTTCCTTTTATCATTGAGAAGGGGAAGGTTCTCATCACTATTTCTTTGCTAGATTATTATTAGACCCTTCCCGAGTCTCTTCTTAGATGCAATCATCCCAAATCCTCTTCTAATCTAGGAGTTTTTCCCAAGTGCAGAATCCATTCACAAATCGTTCCCAAGACCTGGAAAAACCATTCGATACCACATTAATAAGCTCTACATCATCCAATTTATTCCTTATAGCTACAATATGATCACATACCTGAGTGATATTGATGAAATAGTTGGTAACATTATCAAATCTAGACATCTACAAAGATCTAAGTTTATTTCTTAATACCATCTTCCTATTCATGTTATTTCTTTGGAATAATCTACCAAGGCATCACACATATATTTAGTTATCTTCTTCTTAAATAAGCATAGAATTAGATGACCCTTTACTAAATCCAATATTACCCACTCATCTTTAATATCCTTCTTTTGGTGAAATGCCAAATATTATGGATCTGTCGATGGAACAATTACTCTTTCGACTAATTTCCAAAGGGAATACTCCATAAATGCCAAAGTAACTCTTTCTTTCCAACATAGGAAATTGGATGGTCCATCCAATCTGTCTTCAACTCTCAAACTTGTTGATTCCATCCCTTAGACTTGATAAACTTCCCTATAAATAACCTATTTCTAAAACTTCCCCTATACTAATCTATACAATCATGTACACGCCTGTCACCATTGAAACCCACGTATGTACACAATTTTCCTTAAGAAAGACTGCATTCACCTCCATACAACTACAAACCCTAGTTTTGCTTCAATACAAGTATTTCCCTTAATTCCAATCTTTTATTTCTGATTGTTGGTTATGTATTTGCTAAGATCTCCTTGAACATATGATAGATCTATTGTTAACTGTTGTGGATCTGAGATCTATCTTCCTCTCAGAGCATAGGCTTTGATACCATGTTGAAATTTTCCCTACTTTGGCACCTAGGTATCTTATTATCTCATGATTTCCTTACTGTAAATAAAATTAGTTGCTCACAAAACATAATACACTTGCTAGAACAATAAACTTAAATAAATTTAGTGGAAGAAATACTTGAAACTAAAAATATCATACAAAATACAAAAATATATCCTACCCATCAACTAATATTATCATTCAATAACTTCAAAGCTTAGAAAGGATCCCTTTCTAGGAAAATTCCCCCCAGAGAAATACATAGAACTTCAGATAACACCTACAAACTCTAGCGATCTCTTGTGCCACTGTATGACCTTGTACTTTCACACTTCCTGAGATGTACGTGCCTTTCCTTATGAAAACCCACATATATACTCATGTCTCCATTGAAACCCACATACATGCACTCAAATACTGTAAGAAAAAATCCATATGGCACGACCCTCAAGGGACAATTTGGGATTAAATGGTTCTCTTTTAGACAAATAAATGATTAAATTTTCTTGTCTTTTCCTTGACCATGTCCTTCTCGTCCATACCAACTGTGGTATCCTCCTCTGTATCCACCTCCTTTTCCCTAGTTCAGTTATGTAGCTTTAGTATGATAAACATTGTGGTATTTTGGTTTGGTTTGACCATTATTGTGAAATTATGTTGTATTATGAGTCGAATCCTAACATGTAACACACAATTTTAGTTTTGTGTTGTTCAAATTATTTAGGTAGTCTTTAGTGGTGTGGTCGATGAATATTTGATATATTTCACAATAGTATTCAGTCTGGACTCTGGACCCATTGACAATTTGATTCTCTTCACTAATATCAAAGTACTTGAAGTAATCCTTAGTGTGCCCTTAATTCATGCAGATGGTACACCAAAGGTCACTTCTATGCACAAAAATACCTCAAAATGATTTTGACAACATCTCTAATATTTTCTTTGATTTTTTTTTTATCCATGGATGGTGTGGTCTAGACATCATCAGACTCTATTTTTAAAATTATTTTATGGCATTCTCACATGATTGCATTTCATGCGTCCTTAATGGCAATGTGATTTTCTTAATTGGACCTACCACAAACAATAGACAATAAATTCTTTGTCAATTATGTAAGGGATTTAATTGAGTAGGTGTTTAAATATTTTATCATATTCCCTTATAGATTCTCTTAGCTTCTATTTAATTTCCTTCAACTTTTGTGCAACCAAGTGTTTTCTAGCTAGTGCTTTGAAGAACATTGGGAGATTTATCTTTATTTCTATCTTTGTTCTTGTTTGGTTATCTATGAAGTTCATGAACCATGTGAGGGATTATTTCTTGAGGCCCTTGGAAAATTATGCCACACATTTTTTTTCATATGTGATTTCCATGAAATCCCAAAACTTCTGACATATGAACCAATTCCTCTTGGGGTCCTCATACCCCTCACAAAGGTAGGTGTTGATGCAACATTTTGTTTGTGAAAGGGGATTTCAACTTTGAATAGAGGTTTTTTGGTGAGGTAAATTGCATGGATTGTTTCACTCACTTCATCGACTACTTATTAGTATTTATGTCAACTAACTATAGTCTTACTAGATGTGGTACTGCCTCTGTTTGACAGGCTTGATCTATATACTCAATACTTACTTCCAATCATAAATCTATGTTGAGACTATATGTTCCCCTTCAATTATTAAATTCATTTGGGGGTATACACCATGATATCCTTAATATATATATATATATATATATATATATGAGTATATCATTTCCATATTCTTTGACAGTTACCCAATCTCCTTTAGATTGGGGTATTTGAATCCAAATTCTCTCAGTAACTTGTCCTTGATTGTATAGTCCATGACACATCAAATAAAGACTATAATCTATTTGCAAGCATTGCCAGAGGAATTCTCTAATTGTGGGAATTGATTTGTTTGAGTCTGGAAATGTATCTAATGCTGGTCATGAATCATCAACACCCATACTTTCATTATTCTATGCCAGTTGAAAGGAACTAATGTTAGCCTCTACCAATTGCATCTCTTTTTCCAACTCAGGAACCACTATGGCCACTTACACTTCTACATATGGTTGATCAATAACAAACTTAGATTGGTATACATCTCTAGGGAATAATTGCTCCCGAGGACCTCTTTCTACCATGGATTAAAAAGGGTCCGCACTATAATATATCTTAGTCCATCTCCTCAATATTTTGTATCTTTAAGTATTTTGAAGATTGATCATTGGCTTATGAAACTACATTCTTATTCCAACCATTTTCATTTTTTTCCTCATCCAATGTATATTCCCTTTGTTTCTCAGTTGAAGTCCCCCCTTTTCTTGGAATCCTTGCAGTGTCTTATTTAGTGTAGGTAAACTAGGTTTTACTCGAATTGAGGCATCTCATGATAAATTACACCCCATCGATGACCCTAATTTTACTCCCAGTCAATGATGGAAATATTGGCTTTCATGTTCATTTTTGCAAATAATATTCCCATGCTTCGTTTTTATTATTGTATTTGGTGCACAAAAATTGCTTCCACTCCTCTTTTTTTTTTCTTCTAGTCAGAATTGATTAGAGTTCTAAGGGGAGGTCTTTCTTAGACAATGTGAATAACACTCTTATAAATTGGGAACTTGTACAAAAATGTTGGTATTGTGCAATGAAAACTATCATGAATATCATCGTAGACTCATCTTTTGATGTCGTTAAGGGACATGCGTTATTCTACTTCTTGTTCTTCACAAAATTATTTTGTAATTTGTTCAACCCACTCGTATGGATTGCTTTGACCACCATTTATTAGATTTGATAGAAATTATTTTTATTTCATGATATTATTCATGTGTATCTTGACCAATGTATTTATTTATCTCTTACATGATTTCCTTCGATAATTTTCATGTGTTTTGGTGAAAAATTGCACCCTTGTTTGTGCAAGGGTTAGTTGATTCCTCCTGGTGTAATTTTTCAAATAATTATCTAATTTCCTTTTCCACCACTCATTAATCTCCTCTAAATTCAACATCTATGCATTCATGAAAATATTGTACATTCCCAATTCATGTACTACTAGCGATGAAACCAACGTTGTAATCTAAGGGATTACACAAAGAAGTTACTAGTAGTGCACATACACAACATAGTATACATAATCAATCTACAATAATATACAAGCCATGAATCCATAGAAGGAGAAGAGGAGAAACATATTATCTATGAAGTTCATAGACCATGTGAGGGATCATTTGTTGAGGGCCCTCGAAAACTATGCCATCTATTTTTATTGATATTTGATTTCCATTGAATCCCAAAACTTATCACATATGAACCAATGCCTCATGGGGTCCTCATCCCCCTCATACAATGGTAGGTGATGATGAAACATTTTGTTTATGAAAGGGGTTTCAAATTTGAATAAATATTTTTTGGTAGGGTCAACTTCATGGATTGTGTGGCTTGCTTTATTGACTAGCCCTAGTTTGACTCAATGCAGTACTACCTCCATTTTACATGCTTGATATATATACTCAATGAAAATACTTATTTTCGATCACAAATCTCAGTTGAGACTCTATGTTCCTCTTCAATTAATAAATTCAGTAGGGGGGATATTACCATGATATCCTTAATGCATATGAATATATTGTTTCCATATTCTTTGACATTTACCCAATTTACTTTAGACTAGGGTATTTGAATCCAAAGTCTATCAATAACTTGTCCTTTATTGTCTAGTCCATGCCACACCAATCAAATCCTAGAATACATTTGCAGTCATCACCGAAGGAAATATCTAGTTGTGGGACTTTCTTGGTTTTAGTCACATGGGCTTCACCTTTTCGATCAATATCTTATCATGTTCATTCACAAAGGGGAGTTTACAATTGTGAAAAATAAAGTCAACATATTATAGGTATAAGGGGGATGTGGGGTATTGAAGGATTTATGTGTATTGGAGGGTATAAAATGGGGTATCTAGTAAAAATGTGTGTGTTTTTATTGGAAATATCTATTGGGAGAGGGTTTCAACAAAATGAATCTGGGAGTTTTCTTATCAATATCGAGTGAAATTAAGGGTATTATTTAACATCCCATGAATGTAGGTGTTATGTCATAGATTCCTTGAGCGAATATCATGTGGTTTGAGTTTGGAAATATATGCAGTGCTAGTTCCAACTCATCGACATCCATACTTTCATTATTGTATTCCAGTGGAAGGGCACTAATACTAACCTCTACCAACTGCATCTCTTTGTCCAAATCGGGAACTGTTGGGGCTACTTCCACTTCTACATATGGATGATCAATATAAAACTTATTTAGTCTATAAATATAGGAACTCATCACTCATCAGGACCTATTTATATTTCATATCAACAAGGGTCCATAGAATCATGTATTTTGTTCCTTCTCCTCTATCTTTTGTCTCTTTCAATATTTTAAATTGAAGATCGATCATTGGATTATGAAACTACATTCTTCTTCCAACCATTTTCTTTATTTCTGATCCAGATTTATTTTGAGAACGAAATGAAGGAGGAGATATAAAAATGAAATATAAAGATATATTGTGAGATACAAAGAAATATTGCAATATACACAAAGATACATCAATGCACAATTTTTACTAATGAGGAGAATGTACAGAAACTGTGAAATTACAGAGTGAATGACTCGCTAGAATGGTGGCGACTTATCTCTTAGAAGATATGTGATGGCTATGCTCATTCAAAAGAAGATGATGATTTTTACAATGAGGCTCTAAATGCCTTTTTAACAGAAATAAAATCCAAAACCCTAAACCCAGAAGATGAAACACCAAAAGGTTTGCAGGCCCTGATGGGGGTAGTTGGTATGTAAACTTCCCAAGGGCATAATGTTTGCATACGATATTTTTTTGGGGCATTATATACCTCTTCAGAAAGGTATAGCCAAGGAGTACATATTCCGTTCAACCCGGACTATGCATTTGCGTAATGTTTAAGTGTTGTTGTGCCCAAAACATGTCGTTTAGGGCCTCAAAACGACCCCGTAAGTTCAGGACCCGAAAAAAAATAGAAAAATTTCCAAGGTCGAAACCTGTGTTTTGAGCCAGTGGAATAGGTGGGTGGCCACCAATTTCCACCTAGATCAATCCTTCCCCCTTAGGAAGAAATGGTATCAATTTCATCAAGTCCCCGGGGAAGATTTTGCTGAATCTTAACCTTGGTGAGTTGCTTTCCTTGCTGAAGAAGTTTCCATGCTTATCTTGTTGAAGGATGTTATGAAATTGTTGTTGGAGGGATCATAATTGTTTAACGAATTTGGATGCATGATCTTCCTGAGTGTGGGAGGAATTTGTTGGTAAAGATGCAACATGAAGAACATGAAGGGATTTATCATAACTTGATTTGACTGGGTAGTGTGGAGGCACCCCCGTAGGTGAAATAATAATATCTTGGTGCTCTTATACAATCTTATTTATCTACTTTTATTGGATAGGAGGTTATTGGGTTGAGGCTGCAGTGGTTGCAATGTCCTTCGCTTCTGACCAGGTGGTGAAGCGACTAAAATTTGCGGTATGAGATATTACTTTGCGACACTATTTTGTTAGTACAATATTCAAAACTACCTCTAGTATCCTGTAGTGATGACCCCCCGAAGTAACAATGATGCTACGAGGTTGAGACTCATAAAAAACATGAAAATTACACATATATGGTTGAACTAATAGAACATCATAGACTTCCAGTGGGGAATCATAACATAGTACCTCATCCTTGAAGGGATTGATGTCATATGACAAGAGACACTGCTGAATGACACGAAGATCTCATCCCTGGCGGACCCATCCAATGTTGTATGATTGAGGGTGTGGGGTTGTCAAAAAATCCAATTGCTTGAAGACCTCTACTGAGATGAGGTTCTTTTGGCTCCCACTATCAACAATGAAATGCATCATGGTCCCCTTCACCCACATCTATGAATGGAAGAGGCACTCCCCCTCCTTAAGATCCTCTGGTTCTTCTGGTTGGATTGTTACTCTCGCGAAAATGGCAGTGGGTTCTGTATCAATTATCTATCTCCTTTTATTAGTGTTTGAATCAGAGTCCAAGTTAGGGATGGGCTCTGTTTCTTTGAGCGTGTCCACCAATGAATGTTTCGAACGACATTCATCAGTGTTGTTCCAAGGGGTTTTGTGGAAGTCTCACCATTTCCTAGTGTCCTTATTCATCTTCCCATTACCTTTCTTTTATTGTGGCTTGGACTGGTTGTCTTGACTGTTCTGTGAGTTAGGGATCCCTTTACCATACTTTAAATGTTGTTGTGAATTTGTAGACCTAAATTCTTGCTTGTTCTGCTGCTTAAATGTTAGGGTCCTAACCCGCACATAGGTACAACAATATATTTGGATGTAATAAAGGTCAATATTAATAAGGCCTTTCAATAAAATAGAATAAGGAGGATGTAAGAAGACCTAATAGAAGCTTCCGCTTCTAGAAGGATCTTCCTATAGATGCTTCTTTTTAGTATAAATAGGATTCGAGGGTATGAGAACCCTATCTTGGATATTATTGTAATAGAGCTTTGCTCAACTAGAGGTTTCCCCCTCGAAGAGGCCCGTGAACATTGATTTCAGATTCAAAGTGCTATTTCTGTTATTATTCTCATATCATTTCAGTGTTAAGGTGGTGAATGTTCTGGTTATATTGCTGTTATTCTACCATTACTAGCATTTTATTTTTGTTCTGCATACATTTTATATCTGGTATATTACAAGTGGTATCAGAGCACTTTCCTCGGCATAAAGTGTGGGTTAAATTTTTTTCAGGGTAGAGACGTATTCCAGTGTCTTTAAGCCACATAGATCTGTCATTACGTGCATAAACCCGTGGTTGAGGTATTCATACACACATGAAATACAAGTGGTACTTAAGCACACATCTGTTGGCCACCCTTGTAATCCCTTTTGGTACCCCTTCGAGTGGTAGCGCATCAGAAAACACTTGTGTACAGATCGACCTAGATTACTTGAAGCCCTCTTTAGATAAACCGATTAGCTGCCTGACTGCTATAGTGTCACCGAGAACAACACTCGGGAAGATACTCTCTAGTACCTGGGTAGTCGGGTAGTACGGATAAGGGTACGGTCTATCCTCCTTAGTTAGTGCCCTAAGATATTGGGCCGAGTACTACTGTTGGACCCTGCGCATATATCAGAGAGCTATAGAACAGGGAAAACCCTTGTCTATAGAACCTTTGAATACCTAACCCTTGGGGACATAAACATAAACAAATTAAAACAGACAAGATCTATTGTCGTGCAACTGTGTTCGGGTTTCCAAGTAAATACACATCTCTTTCTAGTTAAGCATTTGGGAATTTCCTCTCTACAATATTCTTCAGACCGGAGTATAACTAGAATTTTTTTCACCATTATTTGAGACCTATTCCATTGGATTCATCTCTTTTCCCTTATCACATTCATCCATATCATTTTTCGGCAAAATGTTTTGACCCCGCCCACCCCTTTTCGGTTCCCCCATCCTCATGGACCATACCCATAGCCAAGATTTGGAAGCTCGCTTCAACACCTAACAATCTGGTCTCATCAAGACCCAACAAGAAGTGAAACAACTCAGTTCCAATGTTTCCGCCATCAATATAACCATGCAGTCCTCAATGGAGGAAATGAAACAAGACCTCACCATCCAACTTGAATCAGTATTTTCGGCACTCTGCACCAAACTGCATATCCCTACAAATAACCCTTCCTCTTCCTCACCTCTACATACTGAAGGTGACCATTCCTCTCATTCCCATAACTTTCAGAACCATCACTTTCAACGTGACCTACACCTTCCGAGGGTGGATGTGA